>JAPYZE010001573.1:0-25862 GCA_030522805.1 Leptomastidea abnormis | reverse complement strand
TATATATATATATATATATATATATGTACCAATATGTGTATCCGTCAGTGTATACACACGTGATGCGAGTAGTCTATCTCGACGTTGGCAAAAGAGGGAGGAAAATTCCTTTCGTCATTCGAATTCTCCGGATATGCCTTTCGTCTTTTCTTCTTCGCTCGTTGCAAAGCATGCGCCGCCTTGCGCTTGTTTTCCTTTTTCTACCCGCTTTCATTCCGATGTCCCGACTAAAAGACCTACACCAATCCCAGCCCACCCTCACTGCATACACTCGCGTGTATACATATAAGCCATCCATGTTCTTCGCTCCGCAACCTCTTTCTATCCACCCCCTGCCCCCCCTTCTCTCTCTCTCTGCCAAGTATAAATCCATTACAGCGCCTCGAGACTCTTCGGGGACGATGTGGAGAGTAGGTTGTAAGAAAGAAAGAGAGAGAGAGAGAGAGAGAGAGAGAGAGAGAGAGAGAGAGAGAGAGAGAGAGAGTGGGAGAGAGAAAGCGATAGAGGGAGCTGACGGCAACGGGCCTGGGGCCACGGCAAAAGAGATGCAGGACAAATCGAAGTCGGCAACCTCCTTGCATCTCCTCCTCCTCCTCCTCCTTCTCCTTGGCCGCCGTTCAAATGCTCGATCCGACAATAAAAAGCAATGCACGTCGCTCGCGAAAATCCTCTGCTTCCTCACTGCGAGGCCGCGCGGCACACCTGAGGAGCCAGCTCTCATTTCCCCCTTTTCCTCCTGCTTCTCTATCCCATGTATGTGTAGGTACAGCAGTCCGTGGCTCACCAGCGGCTTTTTCTCTTCCAGCTTTGCTCGCGGATCCAAGCCGGATATCGCGTTTTGTCCGAATGAAGACGCCGCCGCCGCCGCCGGCGACGACTGCATCAACGAAACTCACATTTGTTTCGGGCTCCGAGCCCGGACTGAGTTAAAAAAAATTCTCTATCTCGATATGTATGTATGTGTGTGTGTGTGTGTGTGTGTGTGTGTGTATTTGTGTGTTTTTGTGTTTGGATCTCGGCCAGATAATCTGCGACAATAGATTATTGTGCGCTCTCGCTGCGCCCGGGAGATAGAGCTATTGGTTCCACTCCCCCTTTGCCGCCCTTACACGCCGGAGATATATCCTTCACGTGAGCGAGCGTACGTGCGCGTCCCGGCTGCACACTCTCCTATATACCTACGGTCCTCGCTAACCTCTTCAGTCCTCTCCCTCCCTATTTCTCTATCTCCTCAATTTTCTTCTTTTCCACTCTTGTAACCCCCCCCCCCTTGTAGAAGAGCTGCCACCACCGCCTCTTGGCGACGCTCAAATTTTCAAACTTCACTCGTTTCGCGGCTCTCTCTCTCTCTCCCCCTCACTCTCTCATATTTTCGATGTACATCGCTATGAGTGAGTTATACTTTTCGAGGCATATAAGAAACTTTTTTCGAGTTTCTGTTCTCTTACTTTCGTGCGAATGTAAAGTAATTTTAAGAAGTGAGTACAAAAAAAGAACTACCTATCTACTTTTTTTTTCAAATTATATATGTTTTTACGTGCTTTTGCCATAGCTACGAGTTTTATCTTCTTTTTTTTCTTGCTGAATTCTGGAAGGTATATGCATTTCGAAGGCGTTTAATCAATATTTATCTGACTTTAAAAAGCATCACCAGAGTTTGATAATGTTCTAATTTTATCTTACGATATTTTTGTACGTGTAAGCTCAAGTTAAACTTTTTTTTTGTTATTTCAGTAGTACAGGTCGCAAAAATAAAAATAAAATACTCCAGCAATTTTATTAATCGACTAAATTTTTAAATATTAAGGCAAGATCAAAAAGGCGTTTGATAAGAAAAATTTCATAAAGTTTACTGTGCGTATGTTAAAAATATTTCTTTAACCATGATTTATGAAACAAAAAAAAAAGAAAAAAAAATTTCAAAGTCTAATTTAATCGACGTAGCTTATTCTTTAGCAGTGCCCGTTGTTAAATCCATTTCATAAAATAAACAATAGGGTAATAGCTTTCGCGGTTTACCCTGGCGAGTTCGAAAATGTTTTATGTAATATGCAAATTCCCAGCGCAAGTGAGTTTACTCTTCCAATTTGAATCTTAGCTGTCAAAATATACGCTCGGTCAATCAATCAATTGGACAATCCATCGGTCCATCCTATCGCAAGATTTTTTCCTTTTGTTCTTGCTGAAAAAGATTACTCTCCTTTTTTGGTCTTCTTTTCGAGAAAAAGAGAGAGAAAAAAAAGAAGAAGAAAAGTATGGCTGGAAGGACGAGTGTGCGCCGGGAAGAAAATTCGATAGCGAAATAAAGGTGTAGCGGTCGACGGACGTGGCCAAGTAAGTTAGGGATGGGGTTGAAGGGGGGGGGGACGAAAAACGAAGAGGGAGGGTGAAGAAACTATTTGAGAAATCAGTCCCTGATTCGTTTACCTTTGCGAAAATCTACTTTCAGCAGATCGGCTTCGGCTCTGAAAGTGGAGAGAGACTTTCTCTCTTTGGACTCTTTCTTTCTTTCTTTCTTGTTTATATCGTTGACCTTTCTGTCTCCGCTCATACCCCCCGCTATTGCGGGTAGGAGAGCGTTTTCATCCAGAGTCACGTCAAATGACGGGAAAACATTTTAATTTTTTATATAACGACCTACTTTCAACCCAGGCCTTTCTTGATTCGTTTGATCGAAAAACATTAAAATGTGTCAGTTGCCTGCTATTTCCAAATAATCATTTATTCATATGACTTGTATGTGTTAGTGTGGATGTGTGTGTGTGTGTGTGTGTGTGTGTGTGTGTGTGTGTGTGTGTGTGTATGTATATGTTTGTTACGTTTCTATTTTAGTTGCAGCAGTGCATAGCTGGAATATTTTAGGAAAGTCAGCTTATCTCATGCGCAGTTTGGTTCGTAGTTTAAAGCTGCATTTGCGTAAACCTTGCTGAGATTCAGGTTAAAGCTACTTACCTTAATACTGCTAAGTAAGGCTTCGTTAAAAAATATCAACATTATAATCTTCATAAAAGTAAAAATGAAATGTTTTACTGTTGATTTCCACTCTTATAATCGTGTAGTTAACTCGTCGTTTATTTTTGAGGATTTTCCTTTTTTTACTAGCACATTCTATAATAAAATCGTAGCGAATGTGTAAAAGCAAAACGTAATCCATGCAAAAACAAATGTTTTTTGTGCAATAGTGGAAACATTTTTAAATACCCCACATCTTGAAAAAAATGTTTTTCAATACTCAAAAATTGCTGCATTACCTTAGACCTACGTAATACAGGTCAACCAAAATATTCAAAATTTTTAAATTTATTCCAAATCTATATGAAATTCAAATTTTAATGAAAACAATGAAAAGACTTGCGTAATTGAATAAAAACCTTATTGTATAAAAAATTTTTAAACCACCCGGATGACCCCAAGATCGAACTTGATATTGTAGTGCATAAAATAATGTGAAAAGAGTAAGACAGCGAAATAGGGAGGAAGACAAAAAAGGTTGAGTTAAAAGGGGTGGCAGAGTTGTTGATATACGCAGCTCTTACATTTTCGTCGTTGAAATCGTTTGGCCAGCATCCAATGGCAAGAGCAGCTCGTTGCCAGTAGGAGGAGGAGGAGGGCAGGGGGATTAACGTTTCCATCGTCTCATTCGTGTATGAATCCCCCTCGTGCTCCCCCTTCTCCTCCCCCTCTTTTTTTTTCTCTTCCACTTGCCTTAGCCAACAAAAACGCGCAACAGATGGCGAGTCTATTGATCCCCATATTTTCATATCCTTTGAGCAATTTCGAAAAGCTGCTCATGCATTTATTCAGCGTGGCTCGAGCTCCCTCCTGCGTACGCTTATGAGACGAAGCCCGATTCATTTTTTTAATACAAGAACCTTACCAACACCTTTCTTGACTTCTACGTGCGTTTGAGAATATTTTGATTTTCATGCGGTAGCGCCGAGAAGTTTGCAGGTTGAAAAAACGTTCTAATGGGACAGGTCACAGTTTATGACTGGTGTGTGTGTGTGTGTGTGTGTGTGTGTGTGTGTGTGTGTGTGTGTGTGTGTGTGTGTGTGTGTGTGTGTGTGTGTGTGTGTGTGTGTGTGTGTGAAAGAGAATTTCGGTCTCTGGGCAAATCGGCACGCGTCGCGTCTGGCTCCGTGGTGGCTGAGGATGTTCCGGGGCATAGTAATGAGGACAAATGAAGTATCCAAATTATAGGCGAGTGTGGGGGGGGGGAGAGGAGAGCAGAGTAGATAGGTAGGTATAGGTAGGTAGATAGGTTGGTTAGTTGGGGGAGTAGTAGCTGGCCGAGCCTCATGAGTTATTCATGGCCGGCCGTCATAGCCACTCCATCCAGATTGCGAGATTAATCGAGTGCGCGCGAGAGAGACTGGCCGCCGGAGCCATAGAGCTACTCTGCTGCTGCTGCTACTCGGTTCCTCCTTTGGTCGGAGGTATGAGCTTGCGCTTCCAGCCTGCACTGCTGCTACTGATGCTGCTACTGCTGCCGCTGCTGGCACTTCTTTTCTTATTTGTGTGCTTTTCGCTCGCGTTGATGCCAGCTCGTTTATTCACCTCCTCCCCACATCCCTGCCACCTGCACCTACCCCCCTCCTGTCTCTCTTTCCCAGGCCACGCCATTGCTGCTGCACCTACGCTAGACAAATACCAGATATCTCTTCGACACAAGCTCGAACTTTGTTCCCGCGATAGTTCAATATTTTTCTAAGAATACCGATCAGCCCCGTTTCCTATCGATTTGTCTCCTTTTCCACTTTTCTTTTTTTCATCCCCACCGACTCTTTCTCCGTTCAACACCAGCACTCCTACCACCACCACCACCATCATCCTCCTTTCAGAAAATGCCTCTTTTCCACTATTTATAAACTTTCGTCGACTTGTGAAATTTTGCTCATCTTTTCTTGGCCTGACATCTTTATCGAGACCCGCATAAATTATAACAAATCTTAGGGGTGGAAAACCAAATTTTAACCTCGTTTTAACTTCTTGATTAGCACTTATTTTTTTTTATTCTTTTTTTTTTCTTTTTAATAACATCATCGCCGTCGTCGGTGTCGTCATCATCCATGATGATTATGCAAGAATTTTGCCGTAGATTTACAAAGGAGGGGGGGGGGTTTGCTAGTAGCGTTGCTGCATATAACTTTTTCCTCATAAAGCTCGGCTTTTTCGCGCTAGTAATTCGATTTAACGGCTTACACGTCGCGTCGCGTAAATTCTCAGGTCCACGGAGTTGCGTTTCCCTTTGCTGGCTCCCGTCGACACGCGAATTGCAGGAGCCAGATGTATACTTGTTTCTTTTTATTCGGTACAGCGCGGCTGTGAGTGCGGCTGAGCAGCCAGAAGAAAGTAGAGAAAGAGAGAAAGAGAGAGAGAGAACGGTGCGCCAGAGCAAGGTAAATTCGATTCGCGGAGAGTTAAAACCCGAAGAAAACATTTCGAAGACGTGGGCCGAGCTTGGAAGTGGCGCTTAGAATACACACAGGACGCTTATCACGTGCAAAGCGCAGCGTTATATATATATATATATATATATATATATATATATATATATATATATATACACACGTGTACGTCAATACCAACCCTCCTCCTCCTCCTTCCTATCCGCGGCTTTTTCTCACTCTGCCGCCACGGCCGATAAAATAATAATGGAAGAGCTTCTCGCGGCTGGCTACTACTACTACTACTACTACTACTACTGCTACTACTACTACTACTAGTAGTAGTAGTAGTAGTAGTAGCAGCAGCAGTAGTAGTACTCGAAGGCGTGCCCGGAAAGGTGGATGTTAACTCGGCCAGCGAAGTTCGCGGGAGGAGCGTCGAGTGGGGAGTCGAGGCTAGAGCATATCCTCTCTATAGAGCAGTATGGCAGTAGGAGTAGCAGTAGCATGCAGCCAGCGCACCGCTATCTTCTATAGTAAGTTCGAGGCGCGAATAACCGGCTGCGTCCTGCGTTTTACGAGTTCTTATGCACCGGCCGTAGCACAAATGCAGCTGAAGGCTGCAGCCTTAGACTTCCTTGGACTCTCGACAGCAGAGACTACAGCCGTATACATTAAAAGAGGGGATAGCACACCTATTTGACCTTTTTACCCCCTACCTCTCTTCCCCCTCACTCTACTCCCGAGCAACTCCTCCCTTACCCCGCCTCACCGATGCATCTTTCTCGGCGTCAGTCTTGGTTTAATAAGGGGAATTACTTGTGAAAACGATGGGCTGGAAGTGGGCCGAGACGAGAGAAATGAGAGGGGTAAAGGGATAGGGAGAAGCGACAGACTGTGTGTGTGTGTGTATGTGTGCAGGTGCGCTCAACTTTTCTCAACTTCCATTTCGCGGACCGTTACTTCACATTCAAATGAGGCGGACGCGGAATGCAGTTCGCCACGAGTACGGCAGTTTACTCGATGAAAGAGAAAAAAAGAAAGTAAGGGAGTGAGAGAGAGTGAGAGAGGTAGAGCGGGTGAGCGAGAAAAAAAGGAAGTGGGTGCGACTCAAGTAGTCCCCGCAATGCTAAAAATGTAAATCTTAAAGTATAGAGAGCCAGCAGCAGGGCAATTCCGTATGCGGCTTTAGCGGTGCGATCGAGCGCCTCTGATTACGCGCTTCAGTTTTAATATATTTTAGCGCTCCTGTCCCAACCTCCTCCTCCTCCTATACCCGTGACTTTATACTTTCTTCAAACTTCTATTTCTTCTTCTTCTTCTTCTTCTACTTCTTCTCAATAACTTATTCCTATGAATAGTCGCGACTGGGAGGAGTGACGACGAGTTGAGCTCATTTATTCTATTAATTCAGTCGGCAAAGGGAGAAAAGGAGGTGGAGAAGTAGTCAGCCTCGACGACGCTTATCAGCGTTACTCTACGAATCAGAGCACAGCAGCAGGTTGACCAGATCGCAGTCTAAGTTGAATGCGAGAATCGTAAAAAGAAAAAGTCGTATTGCCGGGGTAAGACGGTGTTGGTGGAGGTTGCGGCAGCAGTTCAGCAGTAGTCTGGCTCGATTGCGTGTACGCTCTCGTGTGTCCACGACTTGCTCGTAACTCTCCAAGGGAGCTGCCGGCTCCAGGTAAAGAATCGGCGCTAGGCCAGCCTTGGCTGGAATCGTCCTCGCATTTGTTATTCCGCAGATTAAAGGATCGGCCGGGGAGCTATGCTGTGTGCTGCTGAGGCATAGGAAGGGGGGTGGGGGTGGTGGTGGGGTCGGCAGTTGCACCGCGAGATCCACGCCGTGATCGATGGCCAAGAGGCGACGGCTCGGCCTGCTGCGGTTTGCCGCTCTCGCGGTAACGGTGGCTGCGGCGGCTAGCTCATTGCGCCGGATGCTCCGACGAATGATCCTCGGCTGCTACGCTGCTGTCGGTGCTCTGCAGGATGCTTAGTTAGGCCTAGGATATACCGGCTAGAAAAGGAGTGAGTGAGATGGAGTGAGGAGGAGCAAGAGGGGGGAAGTGCAGGAGTTGAGAGCGACGCAGCTCGCTTATCTCTGCGTCACGCTTGGCCTGTGTGCCTCAGCTGCAGATGCATGACGCGGAAGCAGGGGCTGTAACTGCTGTTGCTCTGGCTCAAGGACTGGAAATTGGATTGAAAATGAGAAGGGATAGATATAAAAAGGGTGACGAGGCTTCATTCGTTCTCGTCTAGTATGTTGTTGTATTTTAGTAAATTTAATATTTACAAGCGGCATTTGTTGGAGCAGTCAATGATTCGAGGATGAGCGCATTTTCTATACGGTACTTTGTAAATAGGCGGGTGGAGTGATTGATGAAATAAAATAGTTTGAATGAAAGCAATATCATAGAGATAAAAAAAAAATGAAAAGAATAAAAAAAAAGAACATCTGTCATGATGACCAGCTAAATGAGTCAGCTCTCTTGAAGACGATGCAGCGGTCGAATTAATCAGCGTATTATAAACACGAGTTCTGATAATAATGTTATCTCGCCACTATAACCCCGAGCAGTCTCACCGAAGGAAGTAGGAAAACAACTTTTACTACCAGAGACTCTTACCTGAGAAGAGGGCAAAAGAAAGCAACAAGAATAGTGGAATAATCGAGACGCTGCGGGGGTAAATATTTCTATGCGCGAACCTCATGATCGTCTCTCCTTCTTTTTTCTCGCTTCGATTTATGTTTTCTTTCTTTGTATTATACATACTCCTTAAATAAGCATCTGCAGTGTGCGCTCTTGAAAGGCTCAAGCAGCCAACGCTTGGCATTTTATGGTACGTCCATTAAATAATTGCACGGAGAAACTCGAGAGCGTCGTGTGCGTCCAAAGCTCAAAGGGTCAACGGCGGGCAATACCTACATCGCAAAACTGGCCTTTGTCCATATCCGGAAAAGCTCGAGTCGTTCGCCAGCTCTGGACTGAGAATCGCCGCGGGCCCCGGCGCCGCGTGGGCGACCTGTCCCCGGTTTGCCCTTTCTCTTGGGGGGAGAAAGCTGCCACGGCCTTCCGAACAAGCTGCCTGGCCGCGCCTCTTGGCTTTTCAAAAATGGCATAAGCCGATGAAAGGGATTCTATTTAAACTAGACCCAGCTATGTCGTACTACATCGTACACCCTGCTTTTCGTCGTCCAATTTTTGTGCAGCCTGAAGCTTAACATCATGAATTTAAAAAAGGTTGGCCTGGTCACGTGCATACACCGTAGCTCGATCCGTGACTTGGTGATCAGGCGGCTTTGTCCTATTGACTGCTCGGCTAATTAGTCAATGGAAAAATATCAATCCTTACTGCTGAGCTACTTACTTGATCAAAACTGATGCTATTTTTAATTTAATTTTTAGCTCATTGTGTTCCAATAAGCTATTCTAGGGTAAATTCAAAATAATCACAGAAACCGCTTGAATTTATTATAAATGAGAATAAATTCTTATTCGAGATTTAAGTTGATATAAATATAAAAAAAGTGATAAAAGATTTTCTTGGAAAAGCAGTGGACATTTGGCGCGTGCATATTATATACCATATACATAGGATATAGCGGTGTGATGAAGCAATTTCGTGACGGCATCTTCGAGATGATTGGATTACGAACGCGGACTCGATAAAGTCCCCTCTTCTCCGCCCTCATCTCGACTTACCCTGCTCCTACCACGTATGTATGAGCCTCTGTCTGACTGATGCTGTTCCCTTATCAATATAACCTCGTTGTGGAACACAAACCCAATTACCATGATCCGCGTGAGCTCAGGCGTAAGAAATAAACTTACTATTGAATTTTCACTCCCTTCCCCACGCGCAAGCTATATAACTGTATCCAATTATATTATTCGTCCTCTCTCACTCTCTTTCATCAATAGTGCGCGAACATCTTTTTCATTACGCCAAGGCAGTAGATAGAATCAAAAAAAAATCAATTTGCTAATCTTTTAATGAGATTAACTGTTATTTGTATTGCTTGCCGGTTATATTAGAGAAAAATTCAGAATATAATCAAACATTTTTTTAAGTAAAATATTCAAAAGACTCGAGTTAGTTGACACGTTAATTTCTAAATTTCATTCTATTTTATTTAGAATTTTATTTACCTTCCTTGATTAACTGTCATTTTCATTAACTTCATAGTGTTTTCAAATTTTTGTCTTTTTGCGAGGTAAGTTAACACCACACCGAAAATAATTAACAATACATTTTTTTTTTTTCATAATCTAAAGTTAAAAGAATGTTTTTTTAACTAAAAATAAATATACTTTCAACCTAGATAATCTCGATACAAAATAATAAATATTTACACTAGCTTGGACAAGTATTGATCCAAGGATTAATAATTAAGGTAGAATTAATAATTGAATTGATGGAAGCGAGATTTAACGAAATTAAAAGTACTTGTAGTATTCAAGCTGCGCGATAACTGTACTGTTGAGTGAGAAAGAAAGAGATAAAGAGAGAGAGAGAGAAAGAAAAATTAGCATAAATATGCAAGTCTTTACTTTTGTTTGTTCTCCTTGAAGAAGAATGATAAGTGAAGATTGTAATAATTGACTTAATGGCCAGTTAATGGCAAGGAGAAAGATAAAGGAAAATGAGTATGAAAAAGATTTGAAATGATGTCAGAGTAAGAGTTGAAGATAGGCAAAAAGAAGGGCGTTACTTTTTCACTTTACTTTCATAATTGAAACCGTTGAATATTAATGCTAGTAAGCACGGGGGGAAGGCCCGCAGCTCCGCGTGACTTTCTCGCCGGGTAGGATTCGCGACGGCCAAAGCTGAGAAAGGTAAATGAGAAAATTATAAAAGTGTCCGCGTAAATTATCCCCCGGGACGCTATTGATTTTTTTAAAAGACGCCCGCCCGCCCCTGCTTCATTCCCCTTCCACGTCTCATACATTTTGCTACATCTTTTATTTATTTATCTTTTTTCTTTCACCCGTCAGTAATGAGGTTAATAAAAAATGATAAAAGCAAAACCCAGCTCCAGCTTAATTAGTCCTCTTCGTTTTCGAAGCGTCAGGATGACGACGGAATTTTCAAGATTTTACAAAAACCATGAGTATTTTTCTTAAAGATGTAAATTTAAAACGAGGGGGAAAGGGGGGTGGGGAGCAAGAAAAAAAAAAGAAAGAAGGTTCAAGTCTTTCACATGAGCGAGCAGGCTGCCAATATTTGTAAAAGACTTAAGGATCGAGTAAAGTGAAAAAATGAAATTTCCAGAAAATTGTAAAAGGTAAGCAGCAATACCAATGCTGCTTGAGGAGGATCAAAGCGCTTGCTTTGTCAGACACTGTGCCAACTTGCCTTCACTTTTTTGTCTTTCCTCGGCAGATGGATGAGATCCGTTTTCCTGTAGAAAAAAGTATAGAGAGAGAGAGAGAGAGAGAGAGAGAGAGAGAGAGAGAGAGTAAGTTTTTCAGTCGTCTTTTCTGTCTCGAAAAATGTCGTTTTATTACTCGAGTAAAGTCTGCTGCTAGTGCACTGCCTGAGCTTAATGTGCGGCCTGGATTTATCCGTGCGGCGGTAATCAATCGTGCAGGAAAGCGCGAGATTCGCGCTCGAACTACCCCCCCCCCCCTGTATTTATCACGTCGAACGCGAGCCGAGCTTAATTTGCATGATTTATGTGCCTTCAAATCCAGACTATAACTTTACTTTTATTATTTAATTAACAGTAAATAATGTTGGCTCCGCCGATTCATCAAGCCGAGCAGCTCGATAATATTCTTTTAATTATATAAAGAGAGACTTGTTGAGGATTCAAAAATATTAAACCGCCACGTGACAATTGTCAATGATATAGTATATTAAAAATGACAGTCGACTTCAGGAAACGATCAAGAAAAGAATTTGGTTATTGCTAAGAAGGATAAAACAAAAAGGCAGCTAGAATAATAAACTGAAAATAAATAGTAAGTCCGCAATTGTTGTCAAAATGTGTGATATAGCTTTAGAAAATATAAGCAGCATTAAAAGCCGTGCTATTTAAAAAATTTACTCATGTTTACTTATGGTTTTAATTAGTTGAAGCATGAAAATTTATTAAACGTCTCGGGCAGCCAACAAATAATTTATCGGTTGGTTTGATTTTTTTCGTTAAAGCAAGAGCTTAATAAGAGGAAATCATGGCTGACTGCACTGGCGCGCAGCGTAGGATGAGAAGAAGGAAGAGACGAAGTAGAAGGAGGAGGAGGAGGAAGAGGAGGGTTGAGTAGTAGGAGCTGGGAACGGGAGAGCGCAAGGCTATTTATCAGGCGACCCTCATTAACCGTCTCCGCCACAAATAAAGCACTCGGCGAGAAATATCTTATCTCGGGCTCGTTTCTTCTTACCTTACGGAAAACTATCCCGATATCGAGGTCTCGCGAGGCTTGTCGCAGGCTTTTTCTCTCTCTCTCTCTCTCTCTCTCTCTCTCTCTCTTTTCTTCCCGCCACCTCCTCACTCACCAGAGTTCATTGAGTCTCGCTGGATCCCAGTCTCCTATGCTCCGTGAGCAGCTCTCGTCGCTGCTACTACAGCCCCCCTCGTTGTCCCAGGGGCAATCGATTCTCGACTTTGCTCGCAGACTAGCCCAGCCGCGATCTACCACACCAGCCTGCGTCTGTATTACTGTACATCCTCCTGTGAGCGCGTAACAAGGCGCCCACGCGCGTATAGTCCCGGCTCGGGGAGTGGAAGGCACGAGACTGCGAGACTTAGAGACTCGCTGAGATAACAAGCAGTCGTCCGACACGACTGGGACAAACACACCACTCCGCAATAGCAGCAGCAGCAGCAACAGCAAGTTCTTCTCGCGGTCGTTACAAGCCATAACGACATCATCCTCGTCTCTTTCTCTCACACCTATGCACAGATACACGAACAGCCACATGCATACGCGACTTACAAGAGCCTCCTCGGCTTTTTCTCTCCTCTGCGCGTGTCGCGTGATGTGCTATGCTAGATTTTCCCGTCTTTCCGAAGCCTCTGGCCGACGGATGCGCGTGCGCGCGCGAGCAAAGAGGCGCTCGGATATAACGAGGTGGTGGCGAGCCACTTTTGATATAACGAAGGGACTCGGGGATCTCGTGAATTCCACCCTCCCGCTCCGACAATATACAGGGACGAGAGATGCTATTTTCGCCAGCGACTCTCGCGGTTTTTCCGCTCTATTCTGAAGCTATATCCAAAGCTCGGCTCCTCCTCTATATCTAAGAAATTCACTGGACCGAGAATATTGTATGGGATACGGGAACACCTAGAATACCTGCTGCTGCTGTATTTCGAGCGAGTTATTTTTATGTGTGTGTGTGTGTATAGCACACGTTGTGTTAAAATAGCGATAGTTGGATGCTTGAAAAGGGGAAAATTGTACCGGAGTCTCTTGCTTGAATAAATATACATGCCTTATTAACACGGCTGAATGTAAAAATTTTTCGAGGATTCTAACTGGCTGTCGAGGTGTCTGGAGAACTTTTGTGTCGTGGTTCGTTAAGTCTCGCCGTCGGCGTCGGGTAAGATTAATGCCCTGGCTAGCTAAGCCGAGAGCTGACGTATGCTTAATAATCCCGATATTCTCAAAAGACACAGGGAGAAGAGAAGGAGGAGGAGGAGGAGAATAAGGTGGAAGGAAATAGGAAGATAGGAGGAATAAGAGAGAGGGAGAGAGAGTCTAAAGAAAGAAAAATCGAATAGTAGAGGTGCGAGGATAAGAGAGAGAGAGAGAGAGAGAGAGAGAGAGCGAGGTGGATGTGAGCTGTGATCGAAATGCGGATCGCCGTTTTAAGCAGCCGCGGAGTCAGTCGGCCATTTCCAAGCGGGCCACGTGCCGTGCGATTCCATATATTGCATTAATACTCCCAGCACTCCCGCTGTTATACTGCTTTTCCTCCTCCCCCCCCCCCATTCCTTCCCTCACCCCTGCTCATCCTACCGTTTCATCCGGTCTTTTCGTTCCGGTATATGGAGCCCGCACTCGCGCGCATTAACACTGAACTTACGGCCGATTCAAATGTAAGTGCGATTATAACGATCCGAGAAGATTGCCATTATATTCCATATCGATAGCGGAACACGCTATACAGTATATATTATACCTACGCTGGGAGAGCAGGGAAGAAACGAGAACCCGTGCACATGATGCCTTTTTCATGATCATTTTCTTGCCGAATTGACTCACGAAACTCTCTCTCTCTCTCATCCTATTTCATAGCTCTTCTCTATAAGGACATATTATAATGTAAGCGAATCCAAATGTCAAGTGGAAACACTTTTATTTCTTCGAATTATTCTTGTGCTTCTGGCCAATAAAAAATCTTACAATACCACAGTCGCTAACAAAAAAGAATATTATATTTATAAATCATAAAAGCTGTATTATTTACAAAAGCTTATTTTTAATCAGCCGGAAAATTCAATTATTTTTATGCGCAATATTGATCATGCAGCAATACACAAGTAACACTCTCATCGCTATACGCATCAATCCTCAACGAATCAATCAAATTTCTCATATAAAGCAAGATGAATAGATAGGTAGATAGATAGATAGAAAAAAAATGGAAAAAAGGTCGAGGCTATTTCAGCGTTAAATCCACAGCCTTAGCCTAGCACGCGCTAATCCGCAGCGCAGTCAAAGCGACTTAGAATAAGAGGAGAGAAAGCAAGCAAGCAAGCAAGAGCGCGAGAAAGTTTGCGTATAGACAGAGCGGGCATAGAAGTATGGAGGAGAAGGAGGGAAAGCTCCAGCGATTCCAGGTCGGATAAGCCGCGCCGCGGCGCCCGGGAGGCAATCATCTCGGCGGAAATTCAAGAAGCCACGTCGCGCGCGACTCCCCGCGGACCTTGCGCACCTCGGGGGAGTGCAGAGGGGGGCCAGGAAGAGGGAGGCAGAAGAGAGTCGGAACGCGCGACGAGCGCAATCGGCCGGCTCAAAGAGCTGGAAAAGTGTGCACCCACAGTCACAGCCGCAGCAACGGCATCTCGCAAACGCAGCAATGCTAGCAATATAGCGAGCTTGCGCTCTATGCCAGCAGCTCTCTATCTCTTTCTCTCTCTCTCTCTCTCTCTCTCTCTCTCTCTCTCTCTCTCTCTCTCTGTCGCTTGTCGAGTTGCGTGACTGCGCTCTCCCAGGATCGACGGCTCGCGACGACTCTGCTCTGCGTCTTATCAGGGCTCAACTTCTCATCGGCACGCACTCTTCCTTCGATCTCTCCTGCGACTTCCTTCACTCCCACCCTCTGCCGCTTTCTTGCTCTATCCCCGTCGTTTCTAGAGTATTTATGCTCCGGCGTGCATTGCTTGCACTACATCTCGAGCTTTTTATTTTATTCAAATTTAATTCCTTATTTTTTTTAATTGTTAAATATTTTAAAATTTTGGTATGTATACAAAGTTTATTTTTAAAGTCATTGAATGTTGTATTGTAAAATGAAATAAGTCGCAAGTTCAAGTCAACTATTGACATTCTTCAAAGTAATATGGCATTGTATTAATGGGGCACTCCGACGAAATTCACGTATTGTGTGCGCAAGTAACTTGGCTTTCGGGGAATTCATTGTCTTGAGAGCGCGAAACTTCATTGTCCATAAATTTTCGCAAAATCCGTTGAGTTGACGTCGAGCTTACGGTAGAACGTGTGACTCGGAGCTCAAAATTAAGATTTTGTCGCATCAGAAGTTTACTTTGGACACCATCTTCGTCTTCATCCTTTGTCATTTCCTTTGCCTGCTACTGCTGCTGCTGCTGCTTATTCGATGCCCCTTTTCGTGTTTCGCTCTAAATAATCGAGGCGTACCTGCTGAACTGTGGGGTGCATTGTATTATAAATCGCGACGCGTTTAATTTATTTACCAAATACAAGTATATTTTGCCAATCAGTATATTATTTACCGTTTTAATTATTTCAGCAAAACCTTAGATTATAGAAAAGGATTGATCGTTTGTACACACAGATATCACATATACTCCATTCGAGGGATTAGGCCGTCGATTATTTTGTCAATATAAATAAAATTGTTTTTCTCTCGCTACAAGAATTTTTCGACAAAATTGTCATTTCGCTCGCAAAAGCAGAGATATAACCGAAAGCAAGTTTATTAGCGTGCTAAATCGAGTGAGTATACGCATACACATATTTCGAAGAAATAAATATCGTGACGTTTTATGCGCGTTTGAGTAACGCGTGTTCGGAGACAGGTTATATGTTCCAGATTAAATTACTAATCGTAAATCAGTTGACAATCAAAGTTCATAAAAAAGAAGAGAAAGAAGAAAAATAATAATAATAATTTAGGAATAGCGTAATTTAACCTGACCCTCTTTTCAGTCCATCGACCTCTTTTAAAACGTCGAGCTTCAGTATAGTGCGCTTCTCGACTCTTTCCGAAAACCGCCGCATATTGACTCTCTGCAAATGTTTCTTTTCCGTAAACGATCGTGGCACGAAGCAGCATTCCAAAAGTCGTTTCTCTCTCTCTCTCCCTCTCTTTCAAACTGCTTTGGCGTATGATTCTGAACTTTATGCGACTAAGTCCAATCTGCAAGGCCCTTAACGTGCCCGAGAGGAAATGCAGTCGTTTGTAAAGATAGCTGCGCGTCTCTACTGCCAGCCGCGTTTTTCGCGATAAAACTGTAAATCACGGATAAACAACGAGTCGGCGGCGAGGAAAGAAGTCAGCGCCCCAAGCTTGCAAGCTCTTTCTCCCTCTCTCTCTCTCTCTCTCTCCTACCCCTGTGCTTATTGCGGATTCTGGCCGCGCCGAGTAATCTCGCGACTCTTTTTCACAACTGACCGCTCCCCTCCATCCACCCTTACGAGTGACTCTGGCGGCTACGAGGGCAACAATTTTTATATGCCCGTAAAAGTCGCGATTATTGCCTGACCGTGACGCGGGCGCAGTTAACGCAGCGAGCGCTGTTCCGACTTTTCATCAGCAGGCGCAGCTTTACAGCCCTGGCGACGCCCAGAATAAACAGGTCCAAGGAAAAATGCGGAGAAATATCTATTTTCTTCTTTCTTATTTCATTCTTTTTTTTTTCTTTTTTCTTTAGATCTTTGGATCATTTTTTACCAGCCCTGGTCACGTCTGATTTGCTTTCAAAATAATTGTCGCGTGCTCAGGCAACGAGGGAAAATATGCGAATTATTCTGGTAGACCTCGATCGGAAATTGGCGGTGAAATTTGATAAATAAGTCTGCGGCCTCTAGGTTATTGTTTTGATATCGTTTAATAAAACATTTTAATGGAATATTTACTTGGGGAGGAGCTACTACTGGTCGATGAGAGTTCAATCTATTATATGCTCATAAACCTACTCAATCTGGAAAAACAGATAATAGAAAAGTAATCTTGGCGAGCCGTATTATAATAAGAATCTAGAACACCTTGTGTCCATCAGTGAAATATAACGATGGCCGTGTTCATTTTCTAAATGAACTGTCAAGATCCCAGCTCGAAGAATAAGAGATTATTTTTTCATAAGAAAATGTATTTTTCGATTAAATGTAGAATCGAAATATTAAGACTGCGAAATTTCTTCCAAGTAGTTCTACTAGTCATGCCTGACCAAACTTTGACGTTACTACTGGAAGGAAACCTTCTAGATCTTCTTCAACGTTATTCGTTTATTTGAGTAATTTGTTTGTATACCTGATAATTACTTCAATTTAATTAAAGTCATTTTAGAGTAATAGAAGAAGCTCATTTTTTTTTTTTTAAATTAAATTATTGTTGTTATTAGCATCATCATTACATGTGGTAACAAAAGAGATTGATAATAGAAATACGGAATAATAAGCAAATGCGCGAGGTCATTAATTATGAAAATAGAAGGCAGCTATTGTTAAATGCTATATTCTGCAATGTAGACATTTGAATGTTTCAATACGTCGTGTAATTAATTCAGGCGAAACCGCGAATCTCCGAGCAGCAGCAGCAGCAGTGGGTACAAGTGCATTACACGGCAGTAACGTCTCTGAAACGGGTGTGCAAAGCCCCGGAGATGCGCAATTCGAACCTCAAAAATTTCCCTATTACCTTCCGAGTCGCTGTTTCTGCTGCAGGGGATACGGGGAGAAGTAGAGAGAAGGAAAGAGAGGACGAAAAAGAACGAAAGAAAAAGAGAGAGAGAGAGAGAAAGCGAAGATTGGCAAAGGGAAAAACGTGCTGTTAATGGCTGAACTGTTCACAGCGATAGGCCAAGAGTCGGGGGCTTTGGTAGGGGGGGGGGGATCTGGTGGTACACTGGAGTCGAGGATCGATACCTCGATTGAGCACCGCTCGAGCGTGTTTAAAGCGGCGCCGTACTTGATTTGACTTGAATCCTGGGGATTTTCATGACCAAAGCCCTCCAGCTCCACCTCCTCCTCCTCCTCCTTCTCTTTATCCGAGTGTTCTCGACCCGAGCGCTCACTTGCACGTGAGCCCTGGCAAGTAGTCTCGCGCTAGAGCTACTGCCAATCGGCCTCGTCAACATTACGTGTGCGACAAATAATTCAGCGCTACAAAGCGATCGAGCAAATGAGCTTTTTCCAGCTAGATAAAGCAGCCAGCTGAAGATGTAATTTACTTATACACGACAAATAAATTAACTTGGTAATTTTAAGAATATGTCGTGAGAGCCGATTAATTTTTACAACACGCTTGTCCTCCTGTCTAACATATACTTTATTTTTTTCATAAGCTGCGCTGTGTCGTCCTAGTTTTAGAAAAAGGGGAAGAGAAAGAGAGAATTGGTTTTAATTGATTAAAATTTTTTGACTAAGCTTTCAACTTGTGACTTTAATTAAAATAATTAAGTGTGCCAAGTAGGTACGTAGGTATGTAGGTGTATATGTGTATATATCATCAATATCAAATATATAATTAATCATTTTGGGGCGAGCGAGAGGTTGTCAGGTGGGGTTCATTACAATAAATAATTCAATGGAATTATTGGTAGCGGTAAATATTGATTATCCCGTCGCACAGTTACCTATACACTAACAAATGAAAAGTAAAGAAAGGCAAGGAGTAAAATAGTTTGAGCATTGTAATGTGGTTGATGGGTCCATTTTCGTTTCATTTCGAAACTCGTGGCTACTAGAAAGCGTGAAGCTTCCTACTACAGGCGATCGGATAGTGGAAAATAGCTGCGTTCGCGGCGTTGGTTAGAGCTATGGGAAAGAAAAGAAGACGAAGAAGAAGAAGAAGAAGAGAAGAGAGAGAAGAGAGAGAGAGAGAGAGAAAAGGAGGAGAAGGAGAAGAAAAAGCTGAGTTGTTGGCGCTCGAGAAGAAAATTCAACAGATCGATTTCTAGTCCGCGGGCTGTTAGAACTTTAACTAGAGCGTGTATAAACTCAGCTCACGCAGTCGTCAAGCCGCGCGGCGGCGGTGGCGAGCCGCCACTATGAATAAAAGATGCCACTTTTAAGGCTGGCCCGCGAAACTCATAGCCCCCCCCCCCCCCCCTACCCCACGTCTTTTCTTCTCTCGTCCCGCGGCCGAGATATCTCTCCCTGCTCCCAGAAGCCAGAAAAGAGAGAGAGAAAGGGAATGTCTGAAGAGCGGCTCCTCTATTTTTGGCCCTTCTGCAGGCGCCGCGGTTTTTCGCGGCCTTCCTTTTTTTTCAACTCAACCAACCAGCCAGCCAGCCGGCGTCGATTTTTTGCTCCAAGAAAAGCGTTTAAGGTGTGCTTCTGGTTTATGTGCTGGGATTGCCTCGGCTCTACTCGTCGTCGTTTTCATCCGACTTTTTCAAGACCTGGGAATGAATATTTCTCTTTTGCCATCACATCAAAGATTTCTGTTCTTACCAAAAAAAAAAAAAAAAAACGAATTATCATTTCCATCTTTTACTGTATACAAACAGAACTATAGGACATAATTAAACCGCTTATGGATATAACGTAGCCAAAATGAATGTCGAAACATCAATGCGTGTTAGATTTCTAATAATCTCTCCGTAGCTTGGACAATGATAACCTCGGGTTGACTCAACAATATAGCAATACTTCTCCAGAAGTAGAGTCCATAGAGAGTTGCTGGAAAGCCAGTGTCTGCCGGTAATTTCCTTGGATGCGCGAAAAATTTTAGCCTGGCAAGTTGGTCGAGGGAAGAAGGAGGAGGAGGAGGAGGAAGAGGAGGCGGCAGGGCGATAAGCGTTCCACGCGGCATCGGTATGCGACTGGGGGCGCTTCGTAACAAAGACAGAGAGAAGAAGTGCGAGAACGCGTCTGCGAGAAAGCGCTCACGTACAAAAGTTTCAAGTCGGACGGTAGTACGAGGGAGGGTTGCAGCATTCGAGAAAGATAGAGAGAAAGAGAGAGAGAGTGAGGGGGGGGGGAGAAGAAAGAGCTTGCGGTGTGGCTAGGTCCGTATTACCGAGCACCCGGGGGCAGATTTCGCGCAAACACACGCGGCCACGCACGCGCTACTCTCCCTCTCTCTTTCTCTTACCCGCCCAGCCCTTCTCCTCTTGGGGATACAGGCGTTCAATGCTCGCTTTGCTTAACTTTCCAGAAGCACCGATGCAAAGTTGAACAGCCGTTCTACCCCCCGCCCTTTGCGCGAATCGTCGGCACACCTGCCAACCCGACACCGGCTTTTCAGCTCTCATTTGTTCTTTTGGCCTTCGGGAGGAAGAAGGCCGAAAAGATGCTGAGAAAAAAGAGAAATGCGGGAGAGGAAGAGTCGTGGGGCTTAAAAGAGCGAGCGATGATCCGAGGGGGTGAGAGAGAGAGAGAGAGAGAGAGCCGAGCTTTCAAACTTTGTGGGATGTATGTGAGAATTTTCAACAAATGGACAGGGACAGTGTACGCGGGCAATCGCTCCCGCGAGATTTTTCCCCGAGGCTTTGGTTTCTCCTTTCCCTTGTTTAGCTTCCTTTTTATCCTGCACCCCCCCCCTAGACGCTGCTTCTATTTGTCTCGCGTTTGTTTTCTCGACCCTCCCCTCTTCCCTACTCTCTCACTGCGTATCCTCAGGAGCTTTTTCATCCCGCTTTCTCTCTCTCTCCTTCTCTCGTTTACAAGTCCCGATTTATGAATTTAAATTATTCAAAATCGACTTTTTATTATACTCATAAACCAACATTTGTTCTTTTGTTTTGAAGTTCTGTTACTGTTTAATCGAAATAATTTAGATTATCAAAATTTAAAAAATTTCTCGGTAAAGTATAAACTTGTTGACGTAGAATAAAAAATATATTTTATTTTTGTTCTATTTCTAAATACAACATACATTATTGTTATGAATAAATGCAAGTAATTAATGTTATTAATTATTTACCTTTTGTGGCTTATATAATATAATGGCAATTTGAGTTTCGATATCTCACGAAGCAAGAGAGAAATTCAGTACGCAGAGAGATAGGGAGGAAGAGAGAGAGAGAGAGAGAGAGAGAGAGAACGAGCGTATATAGCTTTGGAAGCGGCTACTACAGCAGTAAATTACAAGTTCATTCATTCATTCACGTCGACGATCTACTACACTCAAACAAGCAGCGCAGTGGCTCCATTACATGCTCTGCTCCCATTACTTAGCCTCTGTGTACCGTTTGATAACTGACTGTTGAGCAGTTGGCTTTATTTTTATACCTCTCCTCCTCCTCATCCTCCTCATCCTCATCCTGATATATTCATTAAAAATGATATTAATAAATTTTGTAAAACGATACAATATATTAAAATTAAAACTGAGAATTGCAATAATGAAATCTTACAAAATTTTAAATTTCTTGAAAAAAACTTGAACATGTGAAATTTGTAAAAGTTGGAGTATGATTAACTTAAACAATAATAATTTAATAAAAGACTGGAAAAGTGTCATCAAATTTTTTACTTTTCATCGGGGCAATGACACATTGGCAAGTTGGCCAGGGCTTATCGCCGTAGCGCGAGTTGTACAGTCTTTAAAAGATTTGGAATGTTTTTATAAGGGCTGATTTGGAGCGTATTCTCTTCACCGGTAAGTTTAAGGGGTCCTTAATGAATTTCCGATAAATCGATGAAAAGCTGAATAATTCAATATGCAATCCGTGCAGTCGCGCAGGCAACGGGGGTATAGTCGTGACTTTTTCTTTCATTCGTGTCGTGGGTAGAGAGGAAGGGGGAGGGGGCGAGGAAGTAGCGTGGCGATGGAGTCGATTTTCGTCGAACCTAGCCCAAATACACAATTGAATTAAACATTTTTAAAAGATCGAGAGACGTAGTAGAGCTCCGTAACCGGGCATTTCGCTATTCCGCGAGTGACGCAAGTACGCTCACGCGAGAGAGAGAGAGAAAGAGAGAGCACCAGTGGGTTTATTTTAAATCGCCAGTAGCAATAGTAGTAGTAGTAGTAGTAGTAGTAGTAGTAGTAGTAGTAGTAGAAGCATGGGGGTAGGTATAGCAGTGCTCTTTCTTATACCTCTCTTATTCGGGATTCTACCTCACCTTTACTGCGGCTTCTTCTATTCTACGAGCGAAAGCGATATTTATTTTTCTTATCCCTCCTCTTAAGGTACGTATCCACCTGGGCGTGACTCCATTAGGAATCGCTGCCGACGACGACGACGACGTCAACGACGACGGACTCGCTCAAGCCAAAAGCTCTTCCTCTCGTTCACTCACTCACTCACTCACTCCCTCTTACTTCTTCATCCTCCCCGACGACTAGACCACTAGCACTCACTTACTCATTCTTTCTCTTTCTCTCTCTCTCTCTCTCTCTCTCTCTCTCTCTTTCTCTCCTTCTCCCCGTTTCCATGAATTTAATGTATTTTAATAGAGTCCTTTAACATCTTACGGGACGATAGCTTTTACTTTACTTTTTTTTCTTCTTCTTCTTCTTCTTCTTCTTTTTCTTCTACGATAACTAGCTTTTTTTGCCCTGCTTTACTGCTTTCGTCTCTGCGAAGAGAACATTAGACGAAAAGTCAGCTCCGACTAGCGGCTGTATAACCACATTTACTTAGTCGTCAGTTCGAGGTACTTATCTCTTATTACTTGAGTCCTTCTAATATCGCGGTATAAATGAAAATCGATAAAGAGAGAGAGAGAGAGAGAGAGAGTGAGAGAGAAAGAGAGAGCGGCCCAGCAAGCGCAGTAATTTTCCATTGGCGGACTTAAGCATTAAAGAATTATAGGCAATAAAGGATCAAGACGCATAGACCGGCACCGTTATTTAGCCTCGAATCCGTAATTCTTATTTATCGTCGCTGTTTGTACGTCACTTCATACTCATCCCTTTCTGCCCCCCCCCATCCCCCTTCTCTCCTCCTCATCCACCCGTCTCACTCTTCTCTTTTTTATGGAAAATTTTATTTATTTTACGACAGTAAAGCGTTACAGCGCTAAAAAACCTATATATCCATCTTTTTTGCGCTATAAAGATGTGTGTGTGTGTGTGTATGTGTGCGTATGTGTGTGTATGTGTGAGAGAATAAGTTCTATATAGCTAGAGACGTATTTTACGTAAAATGTAGATTGAGTGACGGAAGAGGATAAATGAATAAAGGCCGCACGAAGGATCGATAAATTTTTTGGCCAGAAGAAGCGTCGGTGTACCTACGAAAAAGAGAAGGTGAGGAGGATGGTTGAGTGAGGTTGAAAAGGGGATCTTAGAAAAGGGATGAAATTCCGGGGTGCGCGAATGATTTAGCCCCGCCCGGGGATTAGATGCGCAATTTCTTTTGAAACATTCATGAGAAATATCCTCTCCAGCTGGTACCCAGCAGCTGCAGCAGCGTTTAAAGAATTGCACTACGCAGTCGCGCACCGCCCGTTTACTTATCTTGATGGCTTTCTACCACCACCACCACCACCGCCGCTGCCAAAGCCACCGACGCCTTTTTCTTCGACCGGCCAACAAAAATGCTTCGTGTGCATAAACGAATAGTTTCGAGCTACTTTTTTCAACGGGCTACTTTATGAAGTCGCTGAGCCTGATATTTTAATCATCATTATATCTACATTTCGTTTTTCTCCGAGTCAAATTCTTTTCTGCCAATTATTAAAGTCGCTTCGAATTTGCGGGGGGGGGGGGGGGAAAGAAGTAATCAATAAGCTCTCGCTCGTGCAGGTGATCGAAAAAGAAAAGTGAGTTAAAGTACCGATATTCAAATGCAATTTTCTAAAAGTGATCTACGCTACCGTGTGCGATTCGTGAATAATGAAAAAGGCTAGACTTTTGGCTGGAAATTTCAAAAAATAAAACCTGAGTATATCAAATACTGTATTCTGGACAATGTCATTATAACGAAAATTCTGTCTGCCTTTGAGTGAACCAAGAATAGATATTTTTTTTTTATTTTTTTTTCACGATTTAAAGCTTACTAGTTCTGCCAATGGAATAATTTCTTTTCCGACAAGTTATTTTTAACAGATATGAAGCTAACGTTTTTCTAACTTAATTGCTTCGACATTTCCTTTCTTGCTAAAAAATGATGCTTTGAATTGTAAATGGTTAAATCATATGCCAAAATGCCATATTCGCTACATTTTTTAGTTTTTTTTCATTTTTAGGCCTTAAAAATGGGAAAGAGCTGAAAATTACGTCCCATTCATACTGGCATTTGAAGAGAAATGCATTTTATCTCTTCATCCCAGGACAATGGCTCAACATTGGTGTACATTAACGTAATTGACAAAAAAAAAAATCTCGCACTTTTCTCCACTTGGTTTTATTTTCTAGAGATTTTAATATAAAAATGACATTACATTCAAATGAAAGGTCAAGTGATATGATTCCTTTTTTCGCGTCAAATTCTTGCCATCTTCATTATTCAATTAAAATTTTTCCACTCAAATTTTCTCGAGTAGATCTCAATGTGCACACTTTGAAAGTATTTTTTTTTTATTTTTTACTCAGTTTATAAGATAAATTTGGAAATTTTTTTTCTATAAAGTAGATGAAAAAATAAAAAGGAAATTTTGATAGTATTGAATGCAGTATAACACGCAAGTATGGTTGACTAGACTTAGAAATATTAGCTCGTTATTTTTCAAAAGAATATTCCTTGTTATTTTAACAATGAATTAGAAAAAAAAAGAAAGAAAATAAAAAAGGGAATAAAAATAATATTTTTTCACCTGTCCTTTTTTCAGATGATAACGATAATTCTTCCGTTCTTGCTAAGACTCGAAAAAGCTCGGGAACAGCAGCGGTGCCATTCTGACGCGGAAAATATTTTAATCCTCGGGAGTTACAGTTGCTGCGATATTCAACAACTGGGAAGCCATGAAAGAGCATAAACAAGCGGATGAGGGAGAGGAGGAGGATAGAGGGGGGGGGGAGCAACTCTTTCTCTCTACTCCGTAGATTCGATGGGCGAACGAGCGTGGACGGCTTTTTTCTCGCTCACTCCTTTAGGCTCGGCCAAGTGCGTATATGTACACACACGCGAGAGAGTAAGAGAGAGAGAGAGAGACTCGGTTGGGAAAATCGATCGGTCGCTCGTTGTCCAAGCCCTCTATCTATTCCTCCGTCCCTTCCTCCCGGTTGTCGGACTCGGCTCTGATATGGGCAGTACGGGCTCTCTCGTTTGAGGCTGGAAGCCCATTTTTCTCTTTCGGCAGCTCCCCTCGTCATTCTTTATATTCTGAAAGTCATGTTATAATGGCGAGGACAGCACAGGGAGGACCTTCCGGGGCTTTATACGTTCCGGCTTGAAAGCTTCACTATGTCCACGCGAGAGCAGCCTGTGTACACACACACACACACACACACACACACACACACACACACACACACACACACACACACACGAGTGAGTTCATAATTTGCCGCAACACGCCCATATACCCTCTTCGAGTTTATTCTTCTCACTCTCTAACACTCTTTTCTATTTTCGTCTCCCCTTATTTTTTCTCTCACATTTGTTGTGTGATTAATTTTTAAAGATATGTAATAATAATAATAATAATAATAATAATAATAATAATAATAATAATAAAAATAATAATAATAATAATAATAATAATAATAATAATAATAATAATAATAAGAATAATAAGAATAGGCAATAATAAACAATAATAATCATAAAAATCAGTGTTTTGCGAGAAGTTAATTATTAGCTAATACGGAGTAAAAAATTAATTTTCATCTCAGAACTTTGTTAGCAGGTTAACTTATGGAAATCAAGCCGAGTGTTATTTTATGGGACAATTTAATACTGCTGCGGTATAATTTTAATAGTGCAATCTAGAGTGACAATAAGAATTTACATATTAGTTTCTGCTTAATTGGCCTATATAAACTCGAGATATTTTTGTCTAAATATTGGAGTTATAAGTTAAGAGAGCTTGCGCATATACAGTATAGATATATGCATACACATGTGCAGCCAAGCGATGAAAATAGCGATTATGAATTCGTCAAATTGACATTTGAAAGAATAGAATAAGTGAAATACGAATGTGAAAATAACATATTCCGACCTACCTACATATATATATATATATATATATATATATATAT
>JAPYZE010001572.1:0-44002 GCA_030522805.1 Leptomastidea abnormis | reverse complement strand
ATTTTTTTTTTGATTTTTTGATTTTTTTTTTTTGTTTAACGCATGCTTGAAGTAATATGAATCTTTATCGCTAATATCAAATTTTTTGTTTTTTTCAATTGTAATGTTTTATTATAATTATTTTTTTTTTTTCATTTTTTATTTTTTTTTTTTATTTTTTTTTTTTTTTCTTTTTTTTTTTTTTTTTTTGAGAAAAATGTTGAATGTCGTGGATATTTTTATAAGTGAAATTTTTAACGAATCATAACGGTACCCAACGGATTTTGTCCACTGAAGAAAAAAAATTGATGCATTACATTTTATATAAGTTAATTAATATTGAAATAAAAAAAGAAAAAAACAAAATTAAAGTTATGTATGCTAATTGAAATGATTGATGAGAGTATAGCTGGTTTCGCGTGTGTACATATATGTAGGTCACGAAAAATATTAATTAATTAAAAAAATAAATTTCAAA
This sequence comes from Leptomastidea abnormis, assembly GCA_030522805.1. Lineage (NCBI taxonomy): Eukaryota > Metazoa > Arthropoda > Insecta > Hymenoptera > Encyrtidae > Leptomastidea > Leptomastidea abnormis. The sequence goes on along the minus strand of JAPYZE010001572.1, from coordinate 43,545 downwards.
TTAAAATTTTTTCCTTCACAAATTGATTGGAAAATATAAAACAGAGAGCCAATCTTTTCGACAAACCTCCTGTTATCTAATTACACGAACTTTAGAATTTAAGTATTTTTGCAAAAGATTTCCTAGAAATCCGAAATTTGATTAACACACAATAAAGAAAAAAAAAGGTAAAAATATGCAAGATACACTTACCGATAAGCTTTTTCCTTAGTAAAAAATATCAAAACCAATGAATCATCGAAACTTTCTCAAGCACATACACACGTGTGCTTAAATTAAGTACTTTAAAGGTAAGTTTTAAAAATACTTGTTTAACCAGGGACCAACCGGGCTAATAGGCCTACCAGGATTACAAGGTGAACCGGGTGATAACGTGATCGGTCCAAAAGGTGAAGTTGGCGAACAGGGTGACCGGGGTGAAAAGGGTGTACCAGCCGCAGGTGGTAGCCGCAGACGTAACACAACTGCCCGTGCTGGTCCTCCTGGACTCAAGGGCTATAAGGGCGAACGCGGTGATCGTGGCTTAGTCGGCGAATACGGTGACAAAGGACCGCAGGTGAGTCATTTATTCGTTTCTTCTTTTTTTTTCTTTTTCTTCCTTTCCCAACAATTCTTCTCTTTCTCTCTCTTTCTATTTTATTCTCTAATTCCTCGACTTCCCTTGGCTTCCTTTCTTCCCATCCGATGCGATGTGCCGAGCCAGCGAAATTAGAGGGCTCTAAAGCCTCTCGTTCTCTCTCTTTCAACATGTGTCTCGTCGGTCGAACGATACCGACAACTTTTAAAGAAGGAAAGAGAACTACTATAAGGATGACGATAGGTTCTTATTATGCGGCTTGGAGAATAGATTTTTAGGGGCCCCTAAAGGACTGGAATTTTCTAATTCGTCGCCGGTCTGTCGCTGAGTCTTTTTAATTATTTTCAATCTTGACTTACTAACCAACAATTCAGCTACTACTGGACTTCTATAATATTTCTAAAATTGACTATTATATACAAGATTGCTACTGGATTGTATTTTTTTTTCTAATTCTTTCAAAAGTTTTTTATGTTTTTATTTATATATCTTAATTTGAATTTTTTTGGCTTTTAATGTTATAAATTATTTTCAATTAAGAAATTTCACTTAAATATTAAAAATTATAATTATAAATAAATTACAACTTTAATTTTTATTGCTTTATATGATAATATACATTGCAACTTCATGTCATTAATATAATATTACATAATTATGTAAAATTTAATAATCAAATTGCCATTAAAAGCAATGTTGATGGTTAGTCTTTTCTTTTTTAAATTTTAAATTTAACAACGGTATAAATACTGTAGGGATATCCTGGACGAGATGGTTTGAAAGGTACTAAAGGCGAACAAGGCGACGATGGTCTAAGAGGCCAACAGGGATTAACAGGACCGGCTGGACCGGCCGGAGAGAAAGGAGAAAAAGGTTCACCGGGTTTTGATGGTAAATTGGGATTCGAGGGGCTGAAGGTAATTTTTTTTTCATTATTGTAAATCGGAATTCTTTAAAGAAAATATTTTTCTTTTGTACTATTATTTATTGCATTATTAAAGGGTGAAATAGGAGATGCTGGAAGGCAAGGAGCACCTGGAAGACAAGGAGCTCCTGGTGAAAAGGGAGCTTACATACCAGAACTTGATGAAGTTATAATGGGTAGTACTGGTATCCAAGGTGACCTCGGTAAGTGCATTTAAAATTCTAATTGTCCATTGCATTTGCAAAATTAAACACATTTTTTTTTATATTTAAGTAATATTTTGTTTTTAAAAGGACCTGTGGGTGATCCGGGACCTGCTGGTACACCTGGAGAACCAGGAAAAATTGGATACATTGGTCCACCAGGACCACCTGGTCCGCAGGGACCGCCAGGATTTGCAGGAGCCAAAGGAAGTTCGATTAAAGGAGAACGTGGAGACGATGGTCAGGACATTAAATTTATAACAAAATATTAAAAATATTTTATTTGTATAGATTTAAAATAAATAAAAGATTAATTGTGAATTATAGGTATCTCTGGGCCAATTGGTTTCCAAGGACCAGTTGGTTTACCAGGACCTATGGGGCCGCCGGGTGAAAAAGGTTTTCCTGGCATTACAATAACAGGCCCACCTGGTAGAGATGGTTATCCCGGTCTTGATGCGTCTGATGGACCACTTGGTGATCGGGGTGAACCTGGACCACCAGGTAATTATTAATTTTTATTTTTTAAGTGTAAAATTAAATTAAATGAAAATTTAAAAAAATAATATTATTAAAAGTAAAATTAAAAAAAATGTTCTTAACTTTTATAAAATTAAACAAAGCAATAACTACTTATTACAGGTCCCAAGGGTTTTCCTGGTGTTGGTACACCAATAGTAGGTCCAGCAGGAGAACCAGGTCTTCCAGGTCCACCTGGCGTTCCTGGTATTCACGGAAAAAGAGGTCAAGACGGTTTTCCCGGTCTTAAGGGTTTTAGAGGTGACGATTGTGGCGTTTGCGCTCCAGGTATGTATTTTTTAAAATAAAAAGTTAAATTAAGCAATTTATGTTTAAAATAATTTATATAGTACTTATTAAATTATTTTTTATATTACAGGACCACCTGGTGATAAAGGTGATCAAGGACAGCCTGGTTTCGATGGCTTCCCAGGAGCAACCGGATTTCCGGGCTTACCGGGTCCACGCGGTTACAAAGGTATCCAAGGCAAAGAAGGAGTACAAGGTTCGCGTGGTATAGCTGGTGAAAGCGGACGTCATGGTCTTGTTGGTATTCAGGGACCCAAAGGTTCACCGGGTAGAGTTATTTTACCTGAATCAAAACACACTTCACCGGCTGGTGATATAGGCGATAAAGGCTTTCCAGGACCGGTAGGCCCAATAGGATATCACGGGCGTCCGGGTCTAATCGGTGACTACGGCTACAACGGTCCCAAAGGAGAAAAAGTATGTATATAGCTTGATTTTTTTTATGATTTTTTTTTTAAATCTCTTATTGAATTATGTAAGACTTTTTTTCATGGTGTATTAAAATTGATCTTTATTATCAAATAGGGTGACTTTGGCCCATCTGGTTTACCAGGGCGTGATGGTGAACCTGGCTGGGATGGAGTTGACGGTCTAAAAGGAGAGCCAGCGATATATCCTAAAGAATATCTGAAAGGTGATCAAGGTTTTGATGGTGCAACCGGTAAAAAAGGAGAGAGAGGTAACTCTGGGCTCAAAGGATCGCCAGGTGATGCTTCAGAACCCGATACTAAACCATTCAAGGGAATGAGAGGTCCCAAAGGATTTTCAGGAGAAAATGGTAAAGATATAATTTTTTTTATGGATTTATACAAGTAAAAAAGCTTTATTATTGATTTAAAAAATGAAATTTACTATATATTATCCTATTATATTTAATTATTTTAAATTAAAATTAAAAAAACAATTAGTTATATGATTACTATTAAAAATTAAAAGTTGAAGACATCAATATATTATTTGAATGGTATCTTATATTTTATGACATTTTTTACAGGACGTGATGGTTTGAAAGGTGAAATGGGAGATATAGGTGTACAGGGTCCTATGGGTTTAACTGGAGAACAGGGTCCGCCAGGTCTTTCTGCTCAAGGACCACAAGGTTTGAAAGGTTATCCGGGTATGCCAGGAGACGAAGGTCAACGTGGTCCTCCAGGAATTCCTGGATTAGAAGGACCTGGAGGAAGTCCAGTAAGTTTAATAAAAATTAATAAAAAATAACATATTAATATAATTATATTTTATATTCATATTTATATTTTTTATTGATATTTATATTTTATATTCATATTTATATTTTTTATTGATATTTATATTTTATATTTATATTTTATATTAATAAATTAAAAATGTAACAGGGGCCAGCTGGACCTAAAGGAGATCGAGGTGACATGGCCAACAGTTATTATTATGGTGATCTCGGTGATAAAGGTTTAGCGGGTGAAGTTGGTGATTTTGGTGATGCTGGACCACAAGGTTTTATTGGTCCTCCTGGTGTAGATGGTGAGAAGGGTAATAGAGGTGAAAAAGGTGATAGAGGATATGCTGGTTTTCCTGGCTCGCCTGGAGCTAAAGGTCCACGAGGAGATAGTATTCAGGGCAGAAGAGGAGAACCTGGTCTGCCAGGATTACCAGGAATGCCAGGAATGATGGGTAGCAAAGGCTTTATAGGAGTCGACGGTCCTCCTGGCTTTGATGGTTTAAAAGGCTTAAGAGGTGATGTTGGTGAACCTGGTCGTCGAGGTGCTGAAGGTGACGTTGGAGTACCAGGTTTTACTGGCATGGATGGTCAAATGGGTAACCCTGGAGCTCCAGGTGAAGATGGTGAAATTGGCGAGGTTGGTGACTTAGGAGTTGTTGGCTGGGCTGGGTTGGAAGGCGAGACTGGATTACAAGGATCTAAAGGAGAAAGAGGCGATGTTGGTTTTCCGGGTCTTGAAGGACCACCAGGTCCACCTGGTTACAGGGGTATGAAAGGAGAACGCGGTTTTGTTGGAATTAAAGGAGAACGAGGAGACAATTCGTTTAGTGGACCTCAGGGTGATTTTGGAGAGCCTGGTTTTGTAGGAGAAATTGGACCACCTGGATTACCTGGTATGGATGGAAGAGAAGGTCAGCCTGGAGATCCCGGATTATCTATTGATGGTTATATGGGAATCAAAGGTGTTAGAGGTGAACCAGGATATCCTGGGTTTAATGGAACTATTGGAGAAAAAGTAAGATCTTGTCTCATTGCAATTTTTTTTTTTTATTAAAATTTATTTAAATTTTATAATTAACGTCATATTTTTATTCAGGGAGACCAAGGTAGATTTGGTTTAGATGGAATAAAAGGTGAAATAGGAGATGGTGGACCTGATGGTCGCAAAGGTCACCCTGGTATTCCTGGGCGTCCAGGACGCAAAGGAGAACGGGGACTGATGGGCCCACCTGGTATTGATGGCCTTAAAGGAAAGATTGGTCTTGAAGGTGATCCGGGTCTTATAGGACGGCCAGGTAATTTTATAAATGAGTATAAAACTGCATATAAATTTTATAAATATTAACATTTTTTATTAGAAAAACTAATTTTAATTTACACTTATTTTAATATTATACTTGTTTAAAAATTAGGTATGCCAGGAGATGAAGGTCCTCCAGGTATAGCTGGTCGACCTGGTGCACCTGGACCTAAAGGGCCAGTAGGTGATCCTGGCTATCCCGGGTTTGCAAATGCAACCTATGGAGATGCTGGAATGCCTGGATTGCTCGGTATGCCAGGCAAAAAAGGAAGACAAGGAGATGTAGGATTTATGGGATTCCCGGGAAGAAAAGTAAGATACAAATAAAATAATAATTTAAAATCGTGAAATTCCAGAGAATAAAATTGGATTTCTTAAATTTTTTCTATTTAATAGGGAGAGCGAGGAGATTATGGTGAGCCTGGACCAGATGGATTTCCAGGTTTTCCTGGTTTGAAAGGCATAAGTGGAGATGTAGGCCCACATGGTCCTCCTGGACCACCAGGAGAATATGCTGAGTCTGGAGAACTTGGTCTTCCTGGTTTCGATGGAACTCCAGGAACTCCGGGTCGTTCCGGGTTTAAAGGTAGTTCTGGAGATCACGGATATGATGGACCTGATGGAATTCCAGGAGAACCTGGTTACAGTTATCCAGGACCAAAAGGAGAAACGGGTGACATAGGTATAAATAAAAAATTATTCAATTTTTCCTTTTTTTTCAAGTACAATATTTTAAGTTATAAATTATTTTTAGGACCAAGAGGATACATTGGATATCCTGGTGCTCCAGGTCTTGAAGGTAGACCTGGCGAATTAGGACCTGTAGGACCTAAGGGTTTCCCTGGAGAACCTGGTTTACCTGGTTTAAGCTTCAAAGGAGAGCGCGGAGATTTTGGTTTACCAGGATTAGATGGAAGGCCAGGAATGAAGGGTGAACATGGTGATGCTGGTTCGGTTGGTATCATGGGGCTACCAGGCTTAAAAGGTGAAAGAGGAGACTATGGAGAACCTGGTCGGCCTGGTTTATCGGGTAAAGCTGGATGCAAGGTATGTATCATTTAATATTTAATAAATAAGTAATAAGCATGACAAAAGTTATTATTTATAAAATTATTAAACTTTTTTAAAAATGAAACATATTTGTAGGGTATGAAAGGTGAAATGGGCACGTACATTCCTGGGCCAAAAGCTGAAAAAGGTATTATAGGCGATGTGGGATTCCCAGGAAGAGAAGGTAAAAATAATTAACATTTTTATATATTGTGGCGAAGCTATTTTGGCTCATTCATCAAAATATTTTTAGGCCCTCGTGGATTGCCTGGACTTATGGGAGAACCAGGAGAAGACGGCTTTCCAGGTTTGCAAGGCGAAGAAGGTGAGCCTGGACCACCTGGTAATCCTGGAATAAATGGACCTGATGGTCCAGATGGCCCTGAAGGACCAGCAGGACCGATGGGTCGTCCAGGACCTGCAGGTAAGTTAAAATCTCATCCAGAATGTACTCTACCTATTACAGAGCAACTTAAACAATAAAATTCACTTTTATGAATGTAGGACCTTCTGGATTCCCTGGCGAACCTGCACCCCCTGCTCCAGGCCCAAGAAATCGTGGATTTTACTTTGCCCGTCATTCGCAATCTGCAATGATACCATTATGTCCGAAAAACACAGTTAAATTATGGGATGGATTTTCGCTTTTACATATTATGGGTAACGGTTACGCACATGCTCAAGATCTAGGCGTTCCAGGAAGTTGCGTTAAAAAGTTCTCAGTTATGCCTTTCATGTTCTGTAATTTAAACAACGTGTGCGATTATGCAAATAGAAACGACTACAGCTATTGGTTAAGCTCGAACGAGCAAATGCCAATGTCAATGACTCCGATACCTTCTCGAGAGGTAGGCGCCTACATATCACGCTGCTCGGTTTGCGAAGCTCCAACCCGCGTGATGGTATTACACAGTCAGTCAATGGCTGTACCAGATTGTCCAGGCGGTTGGGAAGAGCTCTGGGTAGGATACAGCTTCCTCATGGTAAGTATATTGTTGCCAATTGTTTATCCGAAATGATTGTTAGCTTGACACTATTTTACATTTTTTTTACTTTATTTTCCAGCACCGAGATGCAGGTGCAGCAGGCGGTGGTCAGCCGCTCTCTTCGCCAGGTTCGTGCCTAGAAGAATTCCGAGCTCGGCCATTCATCGAGTGCCGCAGCCAGGGCACTTGTAATTTCTTCTCAACAGCCGTATCTTACTGGTTGGCTACGATCAAAGAACACGAAATGTTCCGCAAACCTCAGCAGCAAACTCTCAAGACCGACCATACGTCGCGCGTCTCGCGATGCGCGGTTTGTGTCAGAGGACGAATCAACAACGATCATCAACAACAACAACACGGTCGACCTGTACATCTTCCACCTCCGCATGGAAGCGGCCACGGTTTGCGTCAACCAACTGCCAGCTACCACGCCGAGGACGACGCTAGCAATGAGATCGAAGGCAACTCGCGTAACAACTATTACCAGCACCAGCGTAATCAGGCTACAGACTACTGGCGTCGAAATCCATCATCCCAGCAACAACAACAACAACAACAGCAGTATAATCCTCGAGGCAGAACACCTTACAATCGGATACCGCAACACCTTAGACGGCATGGACGACACCGCAGGCGTCATAAGTCCGAAGAAGTTAGCGAGTAGAGACTAAGTCAATTGATTGTTTAGCCCGAGTACCAAGAAAATAAAATTCTGAAGAAATTATTTATAACTTTCACGCGGCCGCGATGTTTGAGATTAAAAATTTTTACAAATGTTATTGTTTTTAATTTTTGATCAAACAACGAAATATTTCAGGTAAAATAAAGTTACTTGTATACTCATTTTCATGCCAATAGAATTACAACTTTGCTTTCAAAAATTAGGTGGATTGAGTACCTAAATTTTAAAAAAATTTATGTAATACAATTTTTTTACTCAATTAAATTTATAATTTTATAAATTCTACACGTTGTATTTTAAGATAAAAAAATTTGGAAATTGGTTGCCAACACGTGTAAATTAATATTTTTACGAGAACTTTACAAAGCAAAATAATGTTTTATAACATAATATTTTCAAAATAGATCAATTCAAATAGTGTTAGTCGTTTAATATTAATAAAATAGATTATAATAAATGAGAGTCAGTAAATTTTACGTACTACGTTACTGCGATTCGTATTTTGTAATATAATTTTGCAGTTTTATAGTATATTTATCACTTTTAATATTAAGATATATTTTTAAATATTACCAATCAAAAATGCTGAGCTTTTTCGAATATAAAAAGAAAAAACATATATCCTTCAATTTTTTAGCGATTGATATAATATAAATTGTGCAAGGCATTTTTGATGAAAAAAAAAAAAAATTATATAGTTATGTATATAAATGAGATGAAGTGATGTTTTTGATAGAATGTATATTAATAGACACACTGCCGGGCTCTGCACTTGCTTGGTAACGAAAGAGCTGTGTGCACTGTGCCATATCGTGATAAATGTATCTTCTTCTCAACTGCCAAATACGATTTGTCATTCGCCGTCGTAGAGTATACCTTATAAAAAAATTTATCGAGTCAAAGATAATTATAATTTTTTTTTTATCGTTATAATATTAATGTTATTACTCAAATGTAATTTTATGTATCAATCATTCAATAAATGTAGAGAAAAATTTTCAATTTTTTTTAATATTCATATTTTCACCAATGTTTCAATTAATATTAATAATTTATCATAATATCATTCATAAAATTATTTTTTAAATTAAAATCAGTAAAAAAATTATTGTAATAAATCAAAATTGATATTATTTAAATTTTTCACACTTAGAAAAACAAATATTTTGTTTACGCTTTTTTCAGTAAAATAGAAATAATAAATAATCGATAATAAGGTGTATAATAAAAAAGACAGTAATAATTTCTTATCAGCATATTTTTTAATTAAAATAGATTGATCAAGTGCGAAGCAATAGACAATGCATCTTTTTACACACGATGACTTGGATCGATCACAAAAGAACGTCGCACGCCTCTGTGCAATATACAAAACCTACTAAAACTTAAAAGTGAAACTTTACGAGTCTTGGCATCTACAATGAAATCTGCATCGAACCCTCTTTTCTTCTTGTATAAACATTTAACGAATGCATGTTTTGCACGCTCACTCATACAACCATCCTCTAAATAACGTATCGTGTTAACAGCGAATAAGGACGTATTATATAATTCGTCGATACATAAACTTTCTTTTTTTTTTTTACTTTTTTTTCTTAATTATTTTTTTTTCTATTTGTCTTTTCGCCTTATCTCTCAACATCGAAGCTCTATTCTTTCGCTCTTTCTCACTTTGTTTCTCTCCTTCTATATCTTCTTTCCGACAAACGCACACTCTTCATCTTATCCGTCTCCTTCCTTTTCGCGATTTACCTCTTCTATCGCACAAACACGCGCGCGCGCAAAATACAAAGGAAAAGATGAACGTACACTTGACATCAGTATAGAGTTTATATTTATAAAATTAATTATTCGTCATTTTACTTTTTTTTCTTTTATTTTTTTTAGAAAGCACATATGATCTATAATGACATAAATTACCTATGCGTGTACGTCACACATAGGGTGTACATTATTTAACAGGGTGCGCGAGCACGCGCTCGCCGCTCTGGCTTAACGCACACATTATATATCCACTTTTATCTAAATATTATCTCTCTCTTTCTTCTCGCTTTTTAAATTAAATACACGCAATTTAATGAAAAATACTCGTTACTCTCTGCTCTTGGATACATATATATATGGGGCAGAGCGCCTGCTCGCGCGCGTGTACACATGTATACGTATTTTCATGTAATTTCCAAACATCTTACGACAGACTCGCCGAGGAGCATCTAATTATATAATAATAGTTAATCTTTGCAACCAATTATTCACAGGAAGAAAATGCAATTCAATGCTGGGTACGAAGTATATCTATATATATATTTATTTATTTATTTATTTATAATGAAGGGAAGGGGGAGGCTCTGAAGGATAAAAGAGAAGTCGCTCGCATGATCGCGTGTAAGAAAATATTTACATGTGAAAAGGAACCGGGAAACGGTTGACGCGAAATTGTCGTCGGTATGTATTATATCTATATGCGAAGTTTGTATTAGTAATAATCGACAAATGCGAATTCGCAGACAGAAAACGCCAACTATTTTAAACTTTACAACGTATACTTAAAAAAAAAGCCGAAAGTGAATGTATACACTTGGCTTGTTGTTTCACTGTTCTTTTTTCTCTTTCTCTCTCTCATTCCAAGATAATCATCAACTATTGCACAGATTATTTTACTTCAAATGAAGTTATAAGAAAATTTTTTACATCCACGTATAAATTAATCTAAATTTGAGAAAAGAAAAAAAGAGAAAAAAACAAGGGCAACTATACCCGGCAACTATAACGGTAGTTTCGTTGACAAAAGTCACGGGTGGGCTCTCAGTCACGCAGAACACTTTTCATGTGGAAAAATTCAGCTGGAGAATAGCCGATGAGTCTCGAGAGTGAAAATCTTTATACTCATTTTGAATAAAATTTATTTTTATTTATTTATTTTTTTTCTTTTCTTTTTTGTAAGTCAAAGATTTGCACAATCTCGATGAAAATTTGTTCTTGGTCAACAAGACGTAGTTTCAACCGCACGAAGGACATTGTCAATCTTTGAGATCAAGAGCAAATATTGGTGATTTTGACGCTTAAAAACTAGTTCACAGTAGACAATGCTTATCTGACGTCTTTATGACTGAAGGTATGAACTTTTAAAGTCTGTACATATATAAAAAATAAAAAATATAAAGATCTTTGATCATGAAACCAATGAATCACTCTCTCGTTTAAAAAAAAAAAAAAATGAACAAAAATGTATTAAGAACAACATAGTCACGTAGTCTTATGTAAGAATACAATATAAAAAACTAGCTATAAAAAAAAAGAGTAATATAACATCTTCAGCTTGGTCAATCACAAGGTAAACACGCTACGTACGTTTTATGTATCTTCAGAGGCACTAACAGCGAACTATCAAACTTCAACGAAAAAAGTGCTTATTTTATTAAGTAACAAAGAGGAGTTTGGGGGGTAGAGTGGCACGCGACGGCCCGTCAAGGAAAAAAAAAAGTCATACACGCAATGATGATGCGAGAAAACGAGTGCACGTAAACGGCGTTTTCTGTCTGGCAATTCCATTTTCTTTTCTTCGCATATAAGAAAGGAGAAAACGAGTTAAAGAATATCGACAATTCAAAAGCGTCAACAATCATCTATAATCTGTCTATTTCAACTTGGCCTAACATGCATTTTCGTCCGTTCAGGGGGGTTGGATCGTCGATCGATACATATTTCGAGAAAATAAAATAAAATAAAAAAAAAAAAAGAACACGCAGAGTTCGCGCAAGTATACGTTTATATACACATACTCGACTCTCTATACAGACTGACGTAAGATTCGCGATACGCAAGGGATACCTCGAAAGAATATCAAACTCGAGACGTTACAAAGAAATAAAAACAAAAATATATATATAATTTTTATATATATATAATTTTATATATGTATATGTATAATGATTGTACATTTTTTTTCTCACGTGTCCTGGCTCTTATGTCGACCTGCATACTTGTGTGTAATATAATTAAAAATTTTTTTTATTCCTTGTAACAACAGATGTTATCATTTTATATATAAGTAATTTAATGTGCATCTAAGACCCGAAAGAAGATTTACTTTACGGAGCTATGCAAAATAGGTTTGTATTTTTTGTTCTATATATACATGCACATATACGTATCAACGTACAAATACATGTATATATTGCATATATACACATATACATATACATAAATTTTTCCATGTACATATACACGCATATATGTATATATATATACGACGCTTTCGTATTTAACTTACATACATAGGTAAGTGAAATATTTACAGGGCGATTCGTTTCATGCGTCCCTACAACCTCTTATTTAGTTTTGTTCAATATGCGTCCAGACTTCACGCGATATAAGCGTTTTTTTGCGTTATTTTACAGAATAAAAGTCGTGACACGTTCTTTGCCTCTACCCATTTTTTTTTTCTAACATACATTGGCGCGTGAAACGCATTACGTCGTTCGATTGCGAATACGAGAGACGAATCGCTCGGCATATATTTGCATAAGGTACCCTTCGTTTAGAGTAGAAATATGCATACGCCACGTTCTCGACAGTATCAATTATTAATGTAATAATAATTATAATTATAATAGAAATAGCAATAATAATAATAATTACAGTAATAGTAGTAGAATTATTATAATTATATAATAATAATAAAATAATAAATCTTAATGTTATTATTACAATATGCAATGTAACAATCATATTTCGGTAATAATGATATTAATAATAATAATAATAATAATAATAATAATAATAATAATAATAATAATAATAATAATAATAATAATAATAATAATAATAATAAGAATAATAATAATAAAATAATTGTTATTATATAATAGTTTCAATAATAATAATGATAATAATAATAACAACAACAAGTATTCTTTGTCACAATTTGGTTGTAGATTCTTACAATCACAAATATATTATTTCCATAATATAATATATAGTTTTTCGGGATGTTAAATTAAGAAAAAACGTGGATAGTGCTCTATTTGTATTTTTTTTTTTTATCTTTTTTTGTTTGTTTGTTTGTCTTCATGTGTACAATAATTAAACCTATATTTTACTCTATATTCAACAGCCAGTAGTATAATAAAGTATACCTTTGAGGTACCTACGTAGTTTTTTCTTCTTTTAAATCATCAGTACACAACGCCCAATGCAACTCTAAAAGGCCATCCCCCCCCCCCTTTCTCTGTGACATTATAATGTCGCATTAATTTGGAAATCGTAAAGCTGTCGCGGTTCGCGCTTAAACTTTGTATGTATAATAAGTGTATGCCTCTGTCGTTGCCAGTCAAGATATACTTTCAACTCGTTCTGGCTGCCTATCATCAACATGTACAACGATTACATATCGTTTTTTTTTTTTTCTTTCATTATATGTACAATATCGGAAATTTCTCGATCTCTAATAAATAATAACAGTAATAAACCGGCAAAACGTATTAATAATAAATATATTTGCATGTCTCCTTATTTCTTTTACTTTATCTTTTTATATGTAATATTGTACATACAAGCGTTTACGTAATTTCTCCAAAGAATTCATCCAGACATAAATTTATTAATGCATCGATTTCGTTATTTTCTTTCTTTCTTTCTTTTATCGTTATAATCTTTATTATTATGTTGTTAAAACCCTGTCACAGCTTTGTTATTTAAATATTTAATTATTTATTTATATTCAATAAAATGTACTGATGTTTTGTTCCCTCACCTATCGTTGACAAAGTGAAACGTAAGAGAAAATCAACTTACGCTTGCAACTCTCTCTCTCTTTCTTTCTTTCGTCTCCTAAATAATTTTATATCTTCTTTTCGGCGCGCGTTATAAATGCCTGATCCGTGGATGAGTCCCGAGAGCAGTTATTATTTAATATATACTGTCTATGTGTGTTTACGTGTATAAGTGTAATTTCGTTTCTGCAGAATAGTCTCCACGTGACCTGTGAATTCTCAGTCCCATAAACTTGTCGAAAATACGTATATGTATGTACGCGCAGTCGTCAATTGTATAATATATATTATCACGGTAACGTATACCGGTCGTGTATTAGCTCCGATCGGCACAATATATATTTATTTATTTATTTATTTATATATAGAGAGCGAACCGCGAAAGCATCACGTGCGCATTATTATATACGTAAAAAGGGGGTAAAGCCCATAGGTTGCATTTGGCGCTATCACTTATATCTCGCTTTCGCTCTCACTCATCTCTCATATACGCTGCTTTCTCTCTATCACACTCTTTCTCGCCAACACTTATCCACACACACAAATCTCTCTCTCTCTCTCTCTCTCTCTCTCTTGCATACTGCCTTAACGTGGTATTACATATATTTATATAATACAGTAGTACTCAATTTATTTACGTATAATATAGAGCATTGTTTGTGTGTGTATGTCTTTTGTCAAATTTTTATTTCTTAAATTTTATTCTTTTTTATATATATATATAATCTTTTATATTTCTCCATTCTTTCAAATTTCCTTAATGCTTTATATAATGAGTAGGTGCAACGCGCAGAAAAATTATAATCCTCTTCATTATCGCTAGCTCGTTTTTTTATTTCTGTTTTCATTATATTTATATTTATATATATTAACGCGGACGCTCGCACTTGGTATATTTTTTTTATATATATACGGGAGGGGGGGGGGGTACTCGGAGTGCGTCTCGTAAAATTCAAATATATGTATCTATATATATTATACACAGATTATCTTTACTGCGAAGAGCCACGGCTACCAGTCACTCCGACAGCAGCTTCTGCAGCAGCGACGACTTTTGATCACCTCGGGCCACCTCTTCCATAGTAGTCTGTAAAACATCACAGTTAAGTTATAATTTATAATTTTTTTACTTTTCTTTTAACAATTTTTATATATTATTATTATTATTGTTATAAGCCCCTCCAATTGGTGGGGTAGTTGGGCTTGATTATAATATAATGAGAATACTGAGCTGATTATACATGACCAACGTGAGAATAGTGTTAATGATATAAATATCGCATAAAAGATAACTTTAAGAGACATTATCGCTCAAGTTTGTCAAGTGAGTAAGATGCGCAAGAAAAAAAAAATAGGTAACAAATATATAGATATATTTAAAAGAATATGTATATATTTAATTTCATAATACGCAATAATGTTAATGTAACAGCTATATAAATACTGATTTTGGCAAAGCGTAGATTTAAAAAAAAAAAAGGTGAAAACAAAAAGAGATACAGCACAGAAAATCAACTTTTAACACAAATGACAAACTCGCTCCTTGCAAGTAGAAGACACTTGTACCATATTGTTTTATTTTTTAGTATTGCAGTGTGGCCTTTTTCAGCACAACTCTTACTGGCCACGTTTTACAAATAAGTATAGTTTTTCTTCGACGAGTTTGCAGATACCTTTTTTTTTATTAATATATAATATATTCGACAGAACTAAATACTGAGCTCTCATGCATTAAATAAGAGTTATTTTAGAATAATAATAATAATAATTAAAAAAAAAATTATATATATAGAGTAATTACAGTAAGCACAAAGACGTTTTTCTGCTCAACTGTGAAAAAGCATTACGACCGTATAATATTTATAATAGAGATTACAAATTATTTCAAATATGCCATGTAGATGTTTTTTTTTTTTTATCATACCGAAACTAAAGCGAATATCTAAGTACAATATTTATATATTCAATACACCATCACCAACTTAATAGAAGAAGTATAGATCAGAAAAAAAAAATAATAGTAAATTAGTTATCTGGAAAGATACTGTCAATAATATAGATAAAAATAAAAAAATTTAAAAAAAAAACGTATAATTATAGAACTGAAAATATTTCAATAATTAAATCAACGGCTTTACTAAAATTGTTTAAGCCGAAAACCGAAAAATTTTATAAAGAATATAAACGCTGAAATTATTATTCCAATTGTTTAGATTACAATAATCTTTTACTTTACAACATTGATTTACGAGAATATTTTAAAATGTAATTAGAATTTCAATAACATAAAAATTACAATAATTAATAAGCCAGATATGTAATACACATATTATATAAACGATGAGAATATTTTAAGCATGCACATCAATGAGCATAATATATAATATATAATATATAGATACGAATAACCACCTTCTACAAAATTTAACGCTCGACAAAGTTTTTAACGTATATCAATCAAATATATATATTTATATAAATATAAATATGATTATTACAGATATTTATATTTATTTTTGTAAACGTACGAATACAAAGAAGAAAATTTAAAAAAAAAAAACAATAATAATTAAAAAGAAAAATAAAAACAATATTAAAATAATTGACTCAGTCGTGCACAATAAAAGTCGTTTGAAGCCAAGCAAGAAAAGGGTAATAATAGACAGAGAGCATACAAATCAAATAAATTATATTAAAAAAAAAAAAATTAATAAATAAACAAATAAAGTATATATAAATATATATATGTATACGTAAATTGTCGGAATTTGGGTTCTTACCCTGGAGGACGAGGGGGTGGTTCCGGCACTACCAATGGCCCAACTCTTGGTAGAGCCATCGCTAGACAACGCATCACCTATAGTAGGGACATTGACAACGACATACGTGTTACCAATAATTGTACTGTATTTATTATTTATTTTTTTTTTTTTAATTTCAATAAGCTTTTATTTTTCTTTCTCTCTTGGTTATTTCGTTTATCATTGCAAGCCAAATTATTGCACGTTGCCCGTTACTTTAATCCGTTTCAACATAAATTAGGTACTCAGATTTTTTGTAAGCTTAAGTTCAATTTAATTATTTCAAGTCGTTCGATTAATAAGCAGCCTGTAATACTTTTTCACAGCCTGGTTTATTATGTGAGCCCTGAACTTTGTGGAACATGTGGTTTACTTCTATTTTTTAACATATATCCATCGCATGAGCTTCAACTATTAATATACATATTATATTTTGAGAAAAACTCCACAGGAGCTTAAAAAATAACAATGAAATTTCAAATGTCTTGTTTTAATAAGATTTATAGTAGAAAAAAAAAATATTTATCTCATAGTAAATGATTCTAAAGAAAACGAGTCCTGCATTTGCTGAAGCAAAAAAGAATAAAAAGACAAAAGTTGGATCGCGAGCGAACCAATGTGCAGACTGAAAAAAATGTAATATAATGTAATCGGATGAAATGTGAAAAAAAAAGTAATAATAAAAAAAACGTCGAGTTAGCACAAATGACTGCGATGATAATAAGAGAGCGTGTAAATGTTTGTTGTGTGTAATAAATAAAAATTGTATCGCAAGCTCAATGGCACTCATTATTGAAGAGTGTATAGTATCATTGAGTTATAACATAGCGAATGTCATGTGAAGAGTAATAAAGGGAAAAAATGTACACAAGGAATATCACCATATCAATGACATACCTGCTGACGTCATGTCGTACGAAAGTCCAAGGGTTTCCAGGTCGTCCTGCGACACCTGACCTGCCAGGTTATTCTGGAGATTATTGGGCACCCTTTGCTGCTGCTGTTGTTGCTGTTGTTGTTGTTGTTGCTGCTGTTGCTGCTGAATCCGTGCGTCAACCACTGTCCTCAGCTCTTTGCGCACGTACTCGGAATTAATACCACCTGTGCTGCTTGCGTTACCTGAAATATAGAGAAGTAAAATTTTTAGCAAATTTTTTTTTTTTAACATTTAGCAGCATTGTAAGGAACGACGAGATAAATCTCGGTCATAGTGCAATGGTTTTCAGGTACATGAAAAAATGAATTGAAAAGGGGCTTGATTGGTGCACATAAGACCGGACAGAGATTTGGATTATTATACAAGATCTTTGAGGGGGTCAAATTGGAATAGGTAATATGTTTGGAGCACACGCATACACAGACACAACACAGAGATATATTTATATGCCAGAGCCCTCCAATCACAGCGATTCCCTTACATATTGTTATTGTGGTATAACTAATATGGCTATAATTATTATTAACATTATTATACTATTAATATTTAATGTTGTTTGTTGTTACACAGACGCTGATGCCTTAGTGATGTGCTTGATTAATTTAATTGTGAGGACTGAGAATACCAGAGCTCATTGATCATGGTGGGTCCTTGTTTAGGCTGTATACAAATAATTCACACACACACACACACACAGAAAAACATTTAAGTAAAAGAAAAAGATAGAGGTATGGTGAAAGGTGGGATGATTGAGGATGATGTGGTGAGAAACAAGCTGTATTAGGCACATTTTCTCAATGAAATGATCTTCTATTTCTTCATTGCTCATTTACTCCCCTTCCTTTTTGCTGAAGTAATGGAAGATCATTGCTTACACAAGCACAAGCGAGACTTTGATTTAGTTATATTTTAATTATACTTTATTCATTACTAACTACGTTAATATGTAAAAGTTTTGTACTAGATATCTCGCGTGTCTTCGTGATCATTAAATACTAAAATTATTTAATATTGACTTATAAAAAATTGTTAATTAGTTATATTTATTAATTAAAGACACATATTATTTACACAGCTAATTGCTCTGCATGTTGTCCTTTACGTCACTTCAATATTTTTTATGACTAGATTATTAAGAAAAAATCTTATTACGTAGTTACTGTTTTAGAAAATTTGTTACAAATAGCAATCGTATCATGAGACATTATGTATTAAGATTTTATCTTTATTATATTAATACTGGTATATTATTAAGATTATTATTAACACTATTTTTATGTACAGAGAATCCAAACATTCACAAAAATGTACAAATGCTCGTGTTATTTACAATGGATGAGTCGAGTGGGCCGATGTCGATTGAATGAATTTAAGAGTGATTAGAGAGAATAAGAGATAATGATATGATTTTCAATGATTAAAAAGTAGTTAATAACACAAGTGTTGCTGGTGAACTGCAAAATAATGATGAGCCATGCAATACATGACTGGAGATGGTGAGAATTGTTGTCTGGTAATTGATCATCAGGTTGCATAACTTCCCTTAAAAACTGTTCCATTTCATATCTCTTTAAAAACAGCTGAAAGACAAATTGCCTGACTCTCAACAATTAAAGTTCATGTGCACACAATGAGTAAAAGATATGGGATCGAGCGAACATAGATGATTTATTTACATAAGATCTGACAAGTATTTTCGAACTACTTTGCATATTATTATCAAACGATATTTATGTACGTTATTAACAAAGATGATTTGATGCAAAGAACGATAAGCCCATTGATGTTTGATGTTAAAGCACGACAAGTGATTATGAACACATTTGTAAAATCCTAAAACATGATAGCCTTTGAGTATGTATATGAGTTAAAGCTTGGTGCCTTTGAAATTTGTTTGATCTGCAGCGTGATGAGAGTAATTTGTGCTTCAGGTCTTAATGTACGTGAACTGTGATTTATGTCAAGTAAATAAAATGGGCCAACTGATGTAAACATTGTGAAAAATCGTTGATCGTCTTATCGTCGGTCGTTGCGTTGTACAAGTACACGGGTAGAGGCAGTAAGGCGGAGACACGTTGCACGTAAAAAAAAAAAAGAAAAAACTAGAGATGACGGGCGGTGATGGATGAATGGCGCAGATAGAGAGAGAGAGAGAGTGATGGTCACATGACATGAAGAGGTCACATGACTTACCACCTATTTGGTGACTAGCAGGATTACTGGAAGGCGGATGCCTAATGTCTTGCGCATCCCCGGGCCCCGACTGATACAGACTAACGGATCCGGTCCGATCGTAACAGTACTGACTACTCGGTACGCCAGCGGCGTTGTGGTATAACATAGATGAGTGTTGATGGTTTGAAAAGTGTTGGGTATTGTTGGCGTTATGTTGACTATGAGTCGGTGTCGTGGGGCAACCCGTTAGGGGATGACTAGGCGATAAGAGAGGTTGCTCCTTGCTCACTCCGCCATAATGACAGGGCGAGCCGACCCCACCTGCAACATTAATTGTGTCTAGGATTTTGCTCCTACAATCGCTTTTGCTCTATATATGAGCTCTCTCCGTTGACTGCGCTACAAGCTGATTCGCTCGTCGGCAACGCGCGCAACAGTGTATTTACTCGCACTGTTGCTGCTGCTGCTATAAGATAAAAATTAACTAGCAAATGTAACGTACGTGTGTTATTAAAAAATATAAAAACTTCGGGAAGTCTAATTTAAAAAGTCTAAGAGTGAAATCACAGCCATTGAGTAACTGAAAATTTAATTTTTAAACAGCATCACTGTTATCCATTGCTAACACACATACGTGTGTTACTTACTCAATAGACGATACACTTGTTTGGATTAATTTAATAATAAATAAAAGAAAAATTGTTTTTATAAATATCTAAGCTTATCAAGTTAACTACGAAAAATTTAAATAAACTTATTGCCGATTGATCTCATTAGATAGATTAATTACCTTGTAATTGAGCCGTGGCGGACGGCGTGGACGAGGTTCGCTGCAGCCGGTACTGCGCCGAGGGATTCGCGTTGGGTACAGGGGAGAATTGACTGGTCGTGGGGGACGCCGGTGGCGGAAAGGCATCCGCTGGGAAGGGCGACTGCCGCGCGCCCGGGATCGGTGTGCCTGGCGACGACATCGACCTCTGTTGTGGCTGTTGCTGCATTCCAGGTTGCTGCTGACCCGGTTGCTGCTGCGGCCGCACTGGGTTCACGTTGAACATGCGCGGACTACTAGCGTAATTACTCTGTATAAAAAAAATGTAAATTAGATCACGATCTTAGCATAGAAAATCAGACGCTGTACGGAAATAAAAAATAAAATGATTATCTTACCTGTTGCGTCACCCGAGGAGACAGAGGTTGTGGGTGCGAAAAGGGCATTACGCCAGCTGGAGAGTGTGGCGATAGCCTCGCCGAAGCCGAAACTTGCTGACCACTATTAAAATTGTTATTCACAGCAGGGCTAAGTAAATTTAAACAATTTATTATTATACAGGTTTTTAAAGTATCACTTAAATTAACTCGAAATTCATATACTTACTGTTGAGGTAATGTGGCAGGGTGTGAGTAAGAGTGTGTAAGGCGATGTTGCCCTTGAGGCATTTGGACGGATCCACCATAGCTCGGGGATACTTGTGCTTCTGGTATACTCGACCGCTATAACCAAGATTTTCACGTTAAGTTTAGCCACTTATACTGTTTAATGAACTAAGAACTCAAAAATCAAATAATTACCTGTAACGTAACATTCGGTGCTACGGAATTCATAAGACTATCAATATTTTGAATGCCTGTCGCTATTTGCTCTGTGGCCGTTGCGTTTGATGGTATCAGTAGCTGTTGTTGTTGTTGTTGCTGTAACAGCCTTTTCCTCAGCTGCTGTTGATGGTGCAATTTTATTTGTTGCTGCAAGTGTTGTGCGTGCTGCTGCTGCTGTTGTTGTTGTTGTTGTTGTGGCGTGAACTGTGCAGCAGCTTGTCGTATGCCAGTTTGTTGTTGCTGTTGGGCATTTATTCGCATTCGAGTCTGTTGCTGTTGTTGTTGCTGCTGTTGCTGTGTCTGTGACTGAGGCTGTTGTGGTTGTTGCTGATACACTGGCGGTGGCTGGTAATTATGACTTGATGTTACAGGAGTACTCGCCAACTACAAAATTAAAAGATTATTATATGGAATTCTTCATATAAACATTTTTTATAATTTTTTATAATTATATTGTTTGTAAGACTAACCGCTGTTGAGTATGCTGGAGGTGTACCAGGCATCGAAATGTTGGAAGACGTAGAACTGTTGGCAGCTTCTAGCATCATCAACGACTCTTGTATTGCATTTATTGCCATTTTTTCATTCCGCTGCGTTTCTTCTAACAAATTAGCTATCGCAGAATTCCCTGTAGATTGAGATGAAAGTGTCATTAATAATTCTTAGATTTAAGAAAGCTTAAATAAAAAAGTTGAAAGTTTAATAAAAAAAAAATATACGACTTTTACCTTCTGGCGCAATATCTATGACTTGATCCAAAATTTCTGAAAGGTCAGCATCTAAACCAGACGTAGTGTCCCATGAAGATTCTGTACTTTGTTGCCTATAATCCCGGTTGCTTAAGAAATCCGTATCTAATTGATCCATTTGTACCCTTTGTTGTTGTTGATGTTGCTGTTGTTGTTGCTGTTGTTGCTGCTGCTGCTGTTTTTAAAGTTAATAAAAAATTGTATAAATTTGTTTTTCATATTGATGCATAATTTGTAGCTTTTAAAATGAAAGTATATTTTAATTTAATTATAGTAATTTGAAAATTCTAATTATAATTTTTTCTAAAATGTATTTTTTTATGCGATTTAAATAATTTTTAATATCAGCAAAGTATGAATCTTTAAAATAAAAAAAAAAAAAATATAAAAAACGTGTTACTTACCAAGTGACTAAGGTACATATTGCTTTGCTGCCGGAGTTGTTGCCTATTTTGATTTTGCATAGGCATCCGAGCGGATGTAGTCGTCGTTGTAGCGTTATTGCCTACTATCGATTGCATACTTGTCCAAGGTTGTTGCTGATGTTGTTGCTGCTGATGCTGTTGCTGATGATGTTGTTGTTGCTGCTGCTGCTGATGCTGCTGCTGAAGATGTTGTTGCTGCTGCAAATGCTGCTGCTGTTGTTGTTGTTGCTGTTGCTGCTGCTGCTGTTGTTGCTGTTGCTGTGTTTGTGGTGGTGGCTTTAACACGCGTGGCAGCTTGTCTTGGGGAGTAGCCGATATCACAGAGGCAGGTATGGGAGGTATCGTTGTGGGTGTGTTTGGCTCCTTGGCCAGCAGTGATGCAAGCATGCGGTTCTTTTCCCAGAGCCTACTCGGATGGCTAGACTGGCCGCTACTACTATTGCTACTACTCGTAGCTGTGGAAGTAACTTGTGAACCATCGACTGGCCGTTTTACTGCAATAGCAAGATCAGAATCTTCGACCGGCCTTTTTTGACCAGCACTCACTGACGATGCTCCGCTGTGATCAGGCAGTGACGTTGGAGGTGAAACGTTTCGGAAACCGAGACTCCTCAGCAAAGGATCATCTTCGCGATTTTTCTATCGACAAAAAACAATGTTTTAGTAATTCATTGAATTATAATAAAAAGCAAAAATCACTTTTATTGTAGAGTAAATAAAAAATTTACCGAATCTTGATGCTTCTTTTCGTCTTCGGGTTCCTTTAAAAGTTGCGTAAGAAGCTCATTTCTATTCTTAACGGTCCGTGCCTCTTTGTCGTCGTCGTCAACTTTGTTATCATTGAGCAACTGTAAAAATAATTTTTATTAGTCATATACTATTCAGTATTCAGTGTCACTAAATATCAAGTATTTTAAAAAAAGTGTTCTAAAAATTACCGAAAGTAACATATTGTTGCTACCGCTTGTAGACTTGGAGGGTTCGTGTTGTACAGGTTTGGACTGTCCCTGTACAACTCCGACCGGGGGTATCCGACTATTTCTGCATATCGAGCCCGTCGGTTCAGGTGAATTCGATCCTGGCTTCAGCAGGATTTTGAGTATCGTGTCGGCGCCTGACTTGTCAGTCTCGGCATTCGTAGCCGAGCCACTCGTCTCCTGACCCATCTCATCGCTAACGCTACTGCTGCTACTGCCTTTGGTCAGCAGATTCCTCAGTCTACCCGACTCCATGCCGGCCTGCGGCTGTGGCTGCGACGGGGGCTGTGGCTGCTGTGACTGTTGTTGCTGCTGCTGCTGCTCGGCGACGTCTGGCTGAAGTGGCCCGTTCGGCCGGTGCTCCATCGGACTAGGCTGACTACCGGGTTGTAGCGTGACCGGCACGTTCGCCTGTCCCGTCGCACCTAGGCTCGCGCCTTGCGTCTCCTGCAGCGGGCTAAACGGGAACGAATTGCTAAAGGGATGGGCCGCACTGCTCGGACTGTAGGCCCGCAAGGGACTGCAATGCGAGGGCACGTTAGGACCGCCAGCCTGCTGGCCCTGCTGTGGCGAGGCCGAGGAGGCGGCGTTCGGTTGGGAAGGTGGCCGCGAGTTTGACTGCTGCTGCTGGGAGGACTGTTGCGTCGTCGACTGAGCCGGTTGCTGCTGCTGCGTCGAGCTGCTACTGCTGCTCGGCTGGACCCCACTGGCGGTGCTGCCCCGCGAGTCGGGCCGCAAACTGTCAACCCCCCAGAAGTTAGCCGAAGCGTCGAGGTCGAGGCTCATTGAGGCGCTCGGGAAGAGGTCGAGCTCGAGGTCCATCGTGGCCGAGTTGAAGTGGTGAAAGGAAGCTGTGGCGTCCGCGGAGCTGCCGAAGCTCGAGCCGATGGCCGAGTTGCTGCGCAGCCCGCCACCTGGACCCGTGCCCACTCCGGCCCCCAGCCCGTTTAGCTGGCTGGCAACCGACATCAGCGGCCCGCCCACGTTGTTGTTATTGTTGTTGTTGTTGTTGTTGTTGTTGCTGCTACCGTTGGCGCTGCTGCTGTTGCTCGCGGATCGCGAGCCTGTGTGCCCGGGGCACCGTTTTGAGCTGTTCGGTATCTGGCCACCCTCGTAAAATTCGGCGTCCCTAATAAAACAAATAAGATATTTATATTAATAAGAGACAAATGAACATTTTTGAAAGATAGAATTTTTGTTTTATCATGATAAAATCTCAGATAGTGTGAAAAATTTTAAAAAGGAATGATAAAATTCAACAGAAGATGATCACAAGATCAAAATAAAAAGGAAGTCTCGAAAAACTGCTCTGTCGTTTCCTTTTTCAAGCAAATGGATATCAGATCTGTCTTTTTCATATGCGGGTATTGAGTTTCGAAGCGCTTGATTTTTTTTTTTTTTCGACTCATACAGAATAGCTGGATTAATATGCATTGTGGGTACGTAAGCGTTTTCGAAAGCAGTGAAAAGATTAGAAGAGTTTCCCATTGCAAAAAAACGTCCAGATCTGTCTCTTTGATATATTATTTTTTTATTTTTTTACATTTTTTTTTTAGATTAAAAAGCACATGGAAGATATTTCTAAAGCGAAAATCGTAACGGATATTCTTATAAATGTCGGAAAATATGAGCTATAATTAACGGAAAAAAAGGAGAGCGAAAAAAAAAATGTCGCGATCAAACCGCGTAATTTAACCCGCTCACGAAGAGGTACAAAACGTTAGGAAGGTGCTAGTTTTGCAAAATTAAGCCTTAGGCCTGGTCTTGATAAATATATTGAACGTATACACTGAGTGTCGCGTGTTGTGACTAATAAACGTATAGAAGCGCGATAAAAAAAAAAAAAAAAAAGAAAGCATTTGAATCTTGCCATTGCAAAGGGGCTTGACATTTATATATACATATAGTGTAAACGGCAAACTGCATAGACACATAATGCCTTTTTTTCCCCTTTCCACTCCCTACTTTAATGATAATATTTGGTTATAAAAATTAAAGCTTTTACCGTTTTATATATGTGAAAACTTAAAAGCGTGTTAATGTCTATTGTTTTTTAACACGAATATAAGCTTTATTTTGTTTAACGCCCGCGCGTGCATTGTGTGAGATTAGATCTGACATTTTTATGGAATAGTAAGTGTTACAAAAATATTTGAAAAAACAAATGTTTGTGAAAGTTTTATACATAAAAGTATAGATATGTGCATCATTCATTTGTTTTAATTGATTTGATTCAATAATTTAGAATTATAACGATGAGAAAAGCCAATTAAGGAAATAACTGTTGAAACTCATTGTTATTTTGTTCAGAACGAAACTACAGGAGCACAATAATATTAATAAAAGAAAAAAAAAGAGAAGAAAACCATAAAGCAAAAAATAAATGCTCGTGTGCTCACCTGAATATCGAGCCAGTGGACATTATATAATCCGGCTCGCTACCATTTTTCACCCTATACAGCCTTGACCTCGTCTGGACGTTGAGGAACTTATCCGGTGGTAAGATTATCCGATAATATAAACTGGTGCAAGGGTCTTCACTTTGAAATACTTCCTTTAGGTGAGAATTTAGCTTATCGAGATCATGCGGATGGCAGAGGTCCTGAATCTTTTTGTTCACCTGCTATATTTCAAACAAACAAAATTTCATACACATTAGTAAAATATTTGATAAATTATTATAATTAATTGATTAAAATAATAAATTAACTTAATTGGCTTTTTGATTACTATCAGTCCAACCTTTTAATATATTGCAAATTTTTTCTTTTGCCTCATAAAAATCAATAAGCCAAGATGTTTAAGTTTTAAACGATTAATTATCAAGCTATATTTCAAAGAAAATAGTCTTATAAATTCCTAATATCCCAAAGATCCATTAAACAGGTATTAGAACAAGAAATAATTAAACTAAATAAAAAGAAAAAAAAAGAAGAAAACTTGTAAAATTTAACTTAAATGAAATAAAAACACAGATTACAATAAAATACACAAATTAGTATACAACACGTATAAAATAGCACATATTATGTGTGTTAGTCTTGCCGAGACCCAAGTGTAAGTCGCTTAAATTTTCATGTTTTTGTGCCCATATTATTATGAATACCGTGTATGTGTGTAAATAAAGATAGATGAGAAACAACAGATCTGTGATTCTTTTGCTTAAAATACGTTCCTTTGTTTCTCTTACAGAGACAGTAAGTAGATAAGATATTTTATTAGAAAATAAAACGAAATTGAATAACAAAAAATTTTACAGTAGCATTATTAATAATTAGTTATTAGTTTATATTTTAAAAGACATTGATTAACATAAAAAAATATTTATTGCGACATTAACAAATAATGTAGAACATCAATGAATAATATTAAAAGATTGAAAAGAAAACTCTAATTATTGATATATTGTCTAATTTCAATTTCAAAACTTGGAAGTGCAATAAAAACTAAAGATGTTCAAAGAATTTGTTGAAAGTAAAATTAATTACAAGGCTTGCTATGCCGATACTAATTTTCGTGATCTTGGAACTTATGAAGTGAAGGTCAAAAGTGATCCTTTTTTTGAAGAATTTTACTAGGATCAATAAGCTGTTCTAGTGAAGTTTTTCAAAAACTGTAATTATGTTAGTTATATGTAATTTGAAGTAGATGATTTTTGCGCAGAAAGAAGATGTAGTAGAAAATTTTCTTTTTTTTTTTTTTTTTAATGGATAACAAGAAATTTTTAATTGCAATATATAATGTGACATTTAGAACATTTAAAATAATAAAAATTTAAAAAGCAATTTTAATTTTTGTATTCCAAACACAAATTATAAACGTCACAAGGCAGACACAGATATTTCACGGCTTAATATTATAAATTTCACACTTTTACATAAAATAAACGTAGAGGAGGGGTGCAGCGATTTATTTGCATTGAATTTTTTTTTTTTAGATTACGAAAAAAACTAAAATATGTCAATGTAGTGAATAAAGTTACTGAATGATGTTTTTGGAAGAATAGTATTATCGGAAATCGGATAATTAAATACATCAACACGTTGCAAAAAACATTATTAAAGAAAAAACACGATTTTCTGGGAAATGAATTATAAATGGACGAAATGTTGGGTAAGTTAGGATACAGATAGACAGAAAGATATAGATAATTAAAAAGGTGGTTTATGAGGTGAAGTGAGAGATGAGAGAGGAGAAAGGTGGTCTAGCTCCGAAAAGCCAATAAAACACAAAATATTGGGGTATCGGAGCGTGATTTAACAAATCAAAGGAGGGAGGGGGGTTGGAGAACAATAATCACAGATGCACTCGGCTTAAAAAAATAAAGGGGGGGAGAGAGAGAGAGAGATAGAGAGACACTGACCTTATAGATGGGTCAAAAAAACAAGCAATTTAAGCAACAACAAGGAAGCGATATAAAGTGATGAAAATCGTTGGAGGTGGGTAGGATTATATCTTGCTGGGATTATTTATATGATGAGACACAGCCAGGCGGGTGGGCGAGGGTAGATGAGGGTGGGGGGGGATTTCTCCTTTTAACTCTCGGTCTCTCACCTTGTTCAGGAAGGAAGAGTAAGCTTGCGTCAGATTGCTGGTGTCGACGTGGACGATATTCCCATGTTTGTCCAGCTTGAGGGTGAACTGTCCGATCCGTCGATCGTCGAGGCTCTGACGCTGGGCAATGCACATGACGCAGAGTCCGGTGTCCGAGCTGTCGCTCGAGCCGTCGTTGTTGGCTCCTACGAGGCTGATCTCCTGGCTGATCGCTCGACCAACCGCGTCCTCGATCATCCTGGTGCTACTGCCTCCGCCGGGACCACCAACCGTGCCAGACTCGCCACTGCTGCCGCCGCCGCCACCCCCTGCCAGCCCGTTATTCGGCAGCAAAACGACCGAGCTGACACCCATGATTTCGTATTTCGACACGCGTTGCTGCTTCTCCTCCATAGTCTCGTCTTTGTCATCGGGAGGCTTTATGAGAAAGCGGCATTCGAACAAGTTGCGCTGTTTGCCCACGCTTGACCAGCCTGCTGTTGTTGTTGTTGTTGATGATGTTCGAGTTGTCAATGCAAAGATGTCATCATTGTACAGGTTGATGTTGTTGATTGCGGTTGATGATTCGTTTTGTTTCGTTCGTTGCATTGATATTTGTTGGTTTTGTTGTTTTTTTTTCGGTATCATCGACACGCACACACGGGGGGCACAAACAAAAGCTCTGTTTTTATATGTTACGTACCACTTGATGGATGAGAGGAGAGATGAGCATTTTGAGATAAAGGAATGGGAAAAGAAAGTAGACACAAGCACAATAATAATTATTAACGCGCGTTTGTGTCATTTCGTTATTATAGGAATGTCTGAATTTCGAATGGGACTTTTGAGTTTACTGTTTTGATTATTCTTTTTTTTCTTTATAAAGTGTTTAATAGAATATAAAAATTAATTTTCTTTTTTTCTTTTTATTATTTGATGTTCTGTAAATTTTATAAAAATTGGATATTGTAAAACAAAGAATAATCCTGATGATATATCAATATAATAACTTGTGAAAGTTATTAAAAATTCAAGTTGCAAATGCAACAAATGAATTTAAATAAATTAAACAAATAAAAAAAAAAATAAATGAAGATAATCAGAATGTGGTTGAAAATTATTGAATTTTTTAATTGATTAAATTTTTTTTCTAAATTTTGTTTTTTAATAGAGTCCCTAAAGATTTAATCAGATGTTATAAGGGATTGATATGAGTGATAGTATGTGCGATAGTAGGAAATGTTAATATTTATAAAGTATTTTTTTTAATTCTGTCACGTTAATTATTGTATACTTAGCATAAAGCTGTGATTAACCATTAGTATAGCATTTAAAATAATTTTTTATTATCTAATTTAAAATTTGTCAAAACTCTTCTTTATGGCAAAAGTCAATTGTTTTTTTTTTTTTTTTTCAAAATCAAAGAGAAACGCGTTAAAAAATAGTTATTGTTGTTTTAGAAAAAAAAAATGCATATACAATAGAAAAATAATATAAACTAATAGCCGCTAATTGAGTTAGTTAACGAATGTATTGAAAGAGCTGATTAATGAGATAATAAATATTGAAAATTGCATGATACACACACACACATATTATACAGAGCGAGACAAGGCGAGATATGCTTACCTACTGACTCTGGAAAAACATTAGGCAAAAAGAACTGATGGTCTCCGTGATGAATAATATTGTAGATATCCTTGCCGAGTACATCTTCTTTCGTAAAATTTATATACTCGGCAATATTTTCCGTCACAAATTCCACTCGCCCTTCGCTGTTTACGATGAATATAAATCCATTTAAAGCCTGTAATGTAACAAAAGAACAAAAAAATATAACCATTATGCTTATCGTCATCACATTCACTTGGTATTATGTTTGAAAAATGATGATATTCTTATAACTACAAAAAAAAAACTACCAAAAAAAAAGTAGAATAATTTGAAAAGAAAAGAAAAAAAGTAAAAGACATTTTTACAAGACTTTAAAAAAAAAAAAAAAAATACCCGAAAGATCATAACTAACTCGACACCCGCATGCCAGCCACAATCAAAAACATTTCTCAACTGACAACACTCTTATTTTTTTCTCTTTCTATTTCTCTTTCTTTTCTCCATCCTCCAAAGCTTTACTGCTAAATTCTACAGCAGCAGCAGCAATCTCTAACTTATTGTAATTTCTATGCCGGCTATCAAAATACCAGACTCAGATAACAGAAATTCAATGGGGAAGGGGGAAGAGGGAGGAGAGTTTTGGGAGCTGTAGTTTCAGAGACGCAAACATAAGATGCAATCGTGTATATAAGCATGACTAGGCATACATAAATGAGAAAAGAGAGCTAAGTAAATTGGGAATGTGTATATACATATGTATATGAGGCCAAATTATCAGAGTCGCGCGACAACAAAAACGACACTCTCACTCATTTCTTATTTATGTGAGTATGTATTTAAAAATTTAAACTCGCGCTTTAATCGTTAGATACGTTGTTTATTCACTTAATATCAAATTAGATATCGACTTATAATTTTTTTTTTTTTTTATTTAGATATTTAGCATGAAAAATTGAATTTCGATTTTAATGATACACATTTGCTTAAGAAAAAATAAAATAAGTTGAAAGAAAACTAAATACTAATTAGATACGCGCCTGTAATTATAAATTATAAGTACACGTGAACGCATTAACACAATAAAAAAATTTAGTAACGACGAAGATCATTTCTTAAGACAAAGCGACACCAAGCCAGATAATTTCATCAATACATAGTCGCGTTTTAACGTTCAAAAATATATATGTAAAAGACCAAGCTTTACTTAGCCTTGTGTTTGCATAAAGATATATGACAGAAAACATAACGCATTTATGTATGTGCTTGTTGTTATATGCGACACATGCCGAAAATGTGTCTTTTACTTTGGCTTAGATAACGATTATATCAAAAACGCAACTGAGGGAGAGAAAGAGAGAAGTATATATCTAAGGGAACACACTGTTGATTTAGACAAATGAAGCGAGAGCTAAAATGTGTAAGGCTTGTGAAATAGAAAATTTGTATTTGTCCCGTGACGACAATTTATATATTGATTGAATATATATCTATATATTAGGTACTTTATATATATTACGCGTTTTTCAGTTTCAGCATACATAATTACAGGAAAGTTTGATAATTATTGGGGTGAGGAAAAAAAAAGGAGTCAACTATTACTGCTGCTGCTGCTGAGATCAAGAGATCGAATTACGAAAGTTGGGCTTGTTATTAACACTACGTGTGTATATGTATATCGAGTGCGAGTCTATCTAATGTACTTGTATGCGAGTTACTCAATATTAATACTGTCAATGGACTGTTGCTTCTGATGAAATGATAATTTTTTTTTTTTTATAAACCGGTATTATAGTAACAAGTAAACGTGTGGCAGTTGAGTTTTGGATTGAAAAATTGAAAAAAAATTATAAATTAATTATTGATACATTTGTTCGGTTATACTATCATTTTTTCTATTTTTATATAATTATTTTGCTTGAGTTTATAGACAATAAAAAGACGAAAGTCTAGATAATGTCATGATAATTGTTAATCGTTTATTAAATTACCAAAATTTTTTATTAAAACAGATGTGATGAAAGTGAAAATGTATATTGATTGGTTTTATTTAATAATATTATAATAAAAATTAAATTTATAAAAAAAAAATTAAAAAAAATACTGAGTAGGAAATATATTAATTCATCGAATGATTATTGATTAAATTAAATATATTATTAATATGATTTATAGGTATATACAGACCTCAAGCACGGCACAGCCAATTATTTCGTCGAGTATCAGTGAATTCGACGAGGATACTTCTCTTTGCTGCACAGCCTGATTATCGTAAGGGAAGTAGCCGTTTTGCTCGTACGTTTCAAGCTGCAAAATGAAAAAGACAAAAAAAACAAAAATATCAATTACAATTGTCATTTTTTGATCATGATTGATTTAGTTGCAGGAAACGTGAAATAACATTTGCATTTGTATCTTTCATTTTTTTTTTTTCTTAAACTGATATTATAAACATTTATATATATATTTTAACGTTATATGTTAATTGAACGTAATAGTATAGATGAAAATAATTTTGAGCGAAGTAGAACGTTATTTTATCGGTTAAAATCGAAAATATTTAATTTTATTTTAAATATCATGTTAATTTTTCTTGATGCAATGTAGAAGACTCTTACATTATCAAAATATAAGATAATAAAGATTGTTGAGTCACGGACGAAAAAGTAATTGCAATTTAATGTAAAAATTTTATAATTTACTGAGTAATTCTGCATAATTCATTAGGTAAATCTAATTTTTCTTTATTAATCGTTTGATCATTACATCAATTGAAATTTTTATGTACAATTTCATCAACTCCATGTACATATTAATAGCAATATACATTTTTTCATAAATTTTATTGTGAATTCGTTAATTAATATCTAAATATTATATACCAACAAAAAAGATAATTAAAACTTTTTCAATTGTTTAAATCGACGCTTAATTCATAGAATTAAAAAAAAAAACTAGATTTGCTTCAAAATATACGTATAATTATATGATATAAATGAGAAATACAATTTAAATTCACTTGTTCAAACACTCAATACAGTAAGCAAAAACAGTACGAGTAAACGTCCTTGACGATAATATTACTGATTACGTGTGTCTCCAAAAAGTACAGAGAAATAATTAAAACTTCGATCAAATCAATATATACCTATATTTATTAATATCGATGTCAAGGCATCATTATCATCATACACGCCCAAAAAAAAAGTTTTTTTGTCTTAACACCACTCTACTTTCAATCACCTAAACAATTATATAATCTCAAAAATAAAGAAGGTAAAATAAAAAAAAAAACTTCAGCGTCCAGTAGCGAAAAATCACGAATTCGCGCAAATTACTCGATAATCTTTGGAACCACTTGAGAAATTGACTCTCTCCGATATGCAACCACTGCGCGCCAGCTGATAACAGCCAGATACTAGAGTCTCTTTCTCTCTCTCTCACACACAAGATTTCGTCTGCTTGCAAGGTGTACAATATGTATATTATGTTCAGGCGTATGCAAGCAAGTGAGAGAGATCATTAAAAATGATCGTTTATAATTCGGAGTAATTGGGAGCGGCTGCAGAGAGAGAGAGAGAGAGAGAGAGACTGACATTGTGGATAATGAGATTGAAAATTAGATTCTCGCAATTCTATATATCGTACGTCTAATTATGTCTCTTATATGTGGAATTTCGCAAGCTGCTGAGCTTTTTTATTGACGCGTTAGTGCTTTTCGCGGGTATATCACCGGGTTATAATATATTCATGGTTACTATATTAGCAGCACAAGCGTAATTCTATTCATTTAGATGAGATCGCGGATAGCGAAAAGAAATCATCGAGAGACCAGAAGAAAATTCTCTAGCTATTATATGGTTTCTTTTTCTTTTAATCAAAATTATTAATTGAACGTCAGTTCAGTACACAGAGATGAATAAAAAAAAAAATAACGCCATCCTCTTCTTGACCTGGTCATTTTCTTTTTCTATCTGAAAGAGTATGGTAATAGTAATCCATATCCTAGTTAAAAAAAATAAGAAATATCGGACAATAATATAAGAAGTAGAAGAAGAAACTAAAAAGAAGAAGAGCATAGAGGCCCAAGTTTTATTGAATACATAAAGAGATCTTGGTGAATGTATATATAGAAAGGTGGAGTGTGAGCCGTTAACTACAATTCCTGCGTTACCAACTGGAGTTCACGGTCAGGTTGCTATACACTGCCAAGCACCAGCAGCAGCAGTCCGCGCCTGCATGGCTATATAATACGGATCTCCCCATCACGTACATATATATGTATATATCTATATACCTATGTACAGAAAGAGAGAGCGGACGCGATCGCAAGTAAGAGCAGCAGCAGCAGCAGTAGCAAGAACGACCTTGAGCTCGTATTTCCCGCGGCCGACAGATCGCGTCGTAATCGCAATGAGTTAACATGTGGCCTCGAAAAGTCGGTGACTCCGACGACGACGACTACTCTGACTCCGACTCAGGGTGGCCAGATTTTCTTTTGCTAAAGAACAGATAATAGTTGAAGAACGCGTTCAAATTTTGTTGCCAATGTGGGCAAAAAATCGCCAATTGGCGATAAATCGCCAAATCTGGCCACCCTGCTCCGACTACCTATACGACCGACCGACCGACCGACCAACCAACCGACCGGCTGCTGCTGAGTGCTGCTTCTGGCCTGCTATGATACATATATACCCGTATATACTTTTACACGCACACATAAGTGTATATAGGTGTACATATATCTATATACAGACATTGGAGAACGGGCCTTTTCTTGCTTGTACGCTACTGCTGCTGCTGCTACTGCTGTTGTTGCTGCTAGTATACGCGACGTTGCCGCACCGCGAAGTTTATTCGGCAGCATTATGTCTGAGGTTCCTCCTCTCTTGCACCATCGTCATCTATACCATCCACTATCGCTATGCTACGACGTCGATGAATTCTTTTTTGAGTTTTGAGAGTAGCTACGAAAAGGAGGTGGAGAAGGAGGAGGATACGCATATGTACACCTATACTTATACCACACGGTTTTTCGCGTACGCGGTTTCTTCTATGTGTACCTATGTATAACTCTTCCTCTCCTCTTTGCTTCCGCTCTTCACCGCTCATACTACTATATATACAGCAGAATGTGCTGCCATCCACTTCCACCTTATTTTTCTTCTTCTTCTTCTTCTTCTTGTAGTTTACTCCCCCCAACTATAACATCCGTACCTACTTCTTATTTTTTTAAGGACCTCTAACAAATCTCTAATGGAATCATTTTTTTTTGTTGTTGTTGACAGTTTCATAATTTTCCACTATTCCCTTATGTTATTTACTAATTATAAAAGGTACTTTTTGTGAGTACCAAGTATAACGACAATAAGGATAATTAAACCCTTTTTCATTTTTGCTCTACAAGATCACCCACGACTTTAAATATAGAGAAACACCCCTAACTATATACAAGCACTTTTTATCTTTTTATCAACAACAACTATACCAAAGACCAAAGTCCGATAGCCCTTGATTTTTCCAAAGTCATCCACAACGCTGTTTTTTTTTCTTCTTTTTGCTGATTCTCTCGCTTGCTTTCTCTCCTGCAACCTTTTATATTATATATACCGCGTCGGGGGCACGGTCGCGATATTGGAAAAGCAAGGTGGGGTGAAGTAGTAACAGCAGTAGCTGCAGTGGAGGTGGTGGTGTAGTGGTTCGTTGAACCGACCTTTCCCTCCCGGGGCTTGCTGGCGCCGCCAACCACCACCACCACCACCACCACCACCACTGTCTCACCGTCACTGCTACTACTACTACTACTGCTGTTACTACTGCGCGAGCGCATACAACACACATACATACATACAAATATAATAATATATCCTAATAATGTACTATAATATGATGATGATGATGATGATGATGATGATGATGATGATGATGATGATGATGATGATGATGCTTACCACTGCGACAGCCTTTTGAAGAATCTGACATTTGTCAGTTTTGCCAGGGTTCATAATATCCACGTAGCGAATGAGCTCATGGATCTCTTCGATGTAGCTGTTCTCGATAGTCCGTCGTCGTTTCTCATTAAGGCACTTGTTACTGCAACAATAAAAAAACAACAACAACAATTAATGATTAAATTAGCTAAATGATAATAGTATATTATAGTAAAAAAATAAAAACGAGATTTTTATTAACGAAATCGAGAGTGTAGCTATTTGCTATTTAGAACAAATATAAATAAATGCCTATATTGGAGAATAATAAAGTACCTATTACAGCAGGGGTCGTTGCGGAAGAGCTTCTTTCTCTCACCTGTCCTATATAATGTCTCTTACGAGTGCGCGCGAAACATAACCGGCTTGACGATAATACATTCGAGTGCATTATGTATATATCACACATTCCTATTAAGTATACGTGCAAAACGAAACTCGCCAAATGCAGAAGCAAAAAAAGAACAAGAGAAAGAAATAAAAAGAAAAGATAAAGAGAGAAGTTACATTGCAAGCAACGCGCCTTATCTTATCTTCGCTATATATACAGCTCTCGCTCTCTCTTATTCCAAATATATATACTATACACCGGCTGCTGGTGCTGTTGATGCTATACTCTCTTTCTCTCTTTCTCAATTGCACGGAGAATGCACTTTTCATTCACGAGAGGGGCTGCTGCTGTTGCTGCTGCTGCAACGCGCACGGCGACACGCACGGGTTTTGCCTTTGCCAAAAATAAGCACGACCGAAATCGGCAGACGCCAACTGACGACGACGACGACGACGACGACGACGACGACGACGACGATGATGATGATAGTGGTAGTGATGCTACTTACTTGCGTATATGTACAAGTTTCTTGCAAAGATAGGTTTAGAGATGCTACGTGCGTTTGTATTTGTGAGTTTTAGGGCTTTATTTTGGATTTTAAGCAAGATTTTAAGTCATTGCGTGTATATGAGATTTATTTTGTTATTTTCAGGATTTTAAGTGATCAGCTGATTTTTTTTGTTTGTTTGTTAATATTTAGTTTGTTAATGTTGTTGACTGACTTTTTTTATATATTTGAAAATAAATCAGTGGATTTGGAAAGGATGATAAAAAATTTCTTATAGCTTTTTTTTGAAGGGAAAAAGGAGGGGAACAATTAAAATATATATTTTATACTAGAGATTAAATGTTTTTACGTCATAGAAAAATCGGCAGTATATTTAGTTTTAATTAAAAAGAAATATGGAATTTTTTCCAAAAAAAAAGTAACGAATATTCATTAGCGTTAAAATGTTTGACAACAAAACAACAATTAATTATAACATTATAAGCGTTTAAGTTATAAACACGCGTGTATAGGAAATATACGAAATTGCATGTGCAAAAAGAATTTATTAAAATATGCAACGAGTGTAAAAAGAGACGAGGCGCGATTTTTTGGTGGTATATTCTGTAATAAGCTGACTATAATTCTAAAGATGGATAAAATTATACATTCACAAAAGAAAATAATTCTTCTCTTTTTTTTTCACTCTGAGGATGGGAGAGGGGACTGGCACCTGAGATATTTTGGCGTTTCTCCTTCGATTTTTGCAATGTGCACGCGGTAAACAATTTTTTTAACGTTATGTTGATTTTACGTGCGTGCGGCTATACTACGTCGATAAGCCTTTCTCAAACAAAAACTGCGCTAAGATATTTAATAAAGTCTTAAATATAATGAGTATTATAAGGAGTAGGCGTAATTTTCATTAAAAAAAAAAAAAAAAGAAAACGAATTAATGCAATTGTTATATTGATTTTGTCATTTTTATTTGAAAAAAAAAAGATTAAGATGTGTGTAATCTTATTTTTGATTAGTTCAGCGGTAAAAATGATAAATGACGCAATTGCGGTTGGCGCTTTGACGAATAAATATGTGGCCAATGGAGTCTCAAAAATTCTATTGTGTGTGTATACGTCATAAGTTTAGTGCTATTTTTGTTGTTAGCCAGGCTAAATATTTATCGCGATAATGTTTAAAAGAAAATAACATTCTAGAAAATAAATTTAACACTTAATGAATTTTAAGCAAAAAATAACATTTTTTTTTCTTTATTATTTTTATACACATGCACAAAAAAGATATTGGAAATTTAAATATAATTAGAATAAGTTTAGATTACTTTTATTTAAATTCTTTTATATTAAATTTTCTCAACAATTTATACATCGACAAATTTGTTTTCCATAAAAAAAAAGAGGAGAAAAAAAACCTCATTCCAATCGTTGTATGTTGAGATAGTCATTTGTTTTATTGAAATTCGCACTGTCATTGAATCTGAATTGACAATCAATTTTTTTTTCTCAACTGATAAAAAAAAAACTATGTAACGTTAAAAGTAATAAGATTAATGCACAGTCACAATTTTAAGGGGACTATGGATATTTTATTTTTATTTTTTTATTCGCAATAAAATCAATGATGAAAAGAGTTGAAAAAAAAATCTTTGTTATCATAAAAAACTCAAGTCAAAACAAAAGTAACATTTCAACATTTAATGCAATTCACTTTTAATTCTATGCCAAAAGTCGCATACTTTTTACAGGCAAAAAAAAAGTAGTATCCATCCTATCAAATTTCTTATTTATATTCCAATGGACTCGCGGTGGAATTCTAATGAAATGAGCGACAGGAATGCCATCAATGATAAGCATCAATCGTATAACGTGGCTGAGACCATTATATGAATATATAAAAATATAAATATAATCACATAATATTATGATATACTTACAGTTGCGACTGGGACTTGACATCTGCTTTCTTTCTCTTCTTGGTGTTGTTACCACTGATCCCGCTCATTTTGTCGACCCAAAATGGGTCTTGCAGTGTACACGGGCCAGGCCTGAAACACATAAAAAAAAAAACCAAGAATAAGTCTATCAGTTCTCGATCATCTTTAAAAAAAAAAGATTTGTCGCGCGCAACGAAGTGAATTCAAAAATAAGGAACGCGGATGATGAGAAAGACACATATATTATACGCAGGCTCATCATCTGGAGCTCGCTCCTATACTTTTATCTCAAGTTTGATTGTAAGTGGGGAAAGGAAGAGAAGACAGTCAAAGAGAGTTCTTATATATGCATCGTCTCATATGATACAGGTCCAGATGTGCGCATCATCGGCCAATCGAATTATGACGAAAGTTATCAGCTAAATTAGAAAAGACGGAAAAACCGGTTTGACTTATTTATAAACCGAATAAATAAGCTTGAGAAAGAATAAGAGAGAGAAAGAGAGCTAAAGAGAGGGATAAAAAAAATCCATTGGTAGAGTATCTTTACTCGACTCTGCATTTGCGGGCCACAAGTTAGTTTTGGTGGCAGACCGGCTACGTAAACGCGACCCATAGTTCATACCGTTCCGACGATTTACTATACTCGCGATAACAATCGCCCTTCCAAAAGATCAGTCTCATACAAGATTTCCGTAAATGAATGCAATAACTTTCCCTCTTTTCCTCTTCATCCCTATATATTTTTTCATACACCCCGCTTCTCTTATCGATCCCTTAAAAGCCTCCCTTCTTAGCCTCTTTTACACATTTCTATAAGTTTCCCTCGATATTTATATACTTAAATATGCGCCCGGCATCTCTAGCTTTTACTTTCAACTTTTTCTCGTTCTTTCTCCCTTGTTCTCCTTGGTCTTTACTTTTTTCCTCGTTTTTCCTTCAGTCAACTACGAGAACGAGAATCGTTTCTACAGGCTACTTCCACATACAAAATCATTTAAATGCGCGTCGATTCTGGCGCAACACGTTATATCTTTCTCTCGAAGCTACTGCCCTGACGACAACGACGACGCAGAAGTAGAAGAAGAAGAAGAAGACGACGATGCGCTCTCAAAGGTTATTATTTAAAATTCAAATTACTCCCGCCTTTTATTAAAGATAAAACATGGTGACGTTTACGAGGCAATTCGAAAGCTGAGCTTACGGAAAGATTGTGTTTAAAAGAAAAAAAAATGTATTTTTTATATATAAGCAGTTTTTGATATAGACAATGGCACTATATTTTTTTTGTAATTAAATTTTACCTCATTTACTGCTATAGATAAAATGACCAAATCAATAACATTTAATGTCAGTTATAGTCGATTTTGTTGGTATTATAAATACTAGTTTTTATACTACGCTAATATACAAACAATTTTATCGATCAGGTTGTATGAGAATTTAATAACTGTTGTTATTACTTGATGTTTAATTTAATGTTACTTTCCTTATTAATTTGTTTATATTAAAAAATAATGATCGTTTATTAAAGAAATAAAAAAAAAAAGTAGCGATTAAAATTACAAGTGGCACTTTCGACTGTAATATGTTTGAACTAGATATTTCCAGCTAATATTTTATTAATTTACTATATTAAAGAAAACAAAGCCTATAATTGAATTACAAGAATTTAAAGAAAATGCCATTAATAATAAATTAAAAGTAAGTAAATTAAAACTTTTTCGACACAAAAATAACATAAAAAAAATAATAATAATCGTTACGTTC
Source organism: Leptomastidea abnormis (assembly GCA_030522805.1). Classification (NCBI taxonomy): domain Eukaryota; kingdom Metazoa; phylum Arthropoda; class Insecta; order Hymenoptera; family Encyrtidae; genus Leptomastidea; species Leptomastidea abnormis. The sequence goes on along the minus strand of JAPYZE010001572.1, from coordinate 3,692 downwards.
CATTCGTATAGTAATAAATCATAAAAAAATACAAAATTGTAATCGAACGTATGCATCAATTGCAAGAGATATCTCACCGAGTCCGTTGTACAGTGAGACAGACGATCACTGAATTGCGCGTCAGCGAAATCAGCGTCGCGTTGAATATATATGCGTAATCTCTGGATCGCGAATTTTGATTAGGTTCCAGAAGGTTTTTTCGTAATACCGAGACTTTTAAACTCTATATACGTATAGTTGCCCATAATCGCTAATAGACCGCCTTCACTGGACATACACATACACACACACACAAAATCGTCGTTTCTGCATTTGACTCACTTTTTAACAGTTTGTCTCTCTCCTTCGTTTCTTGAGCGATTCTTTTATCTAACCTCAAATCGAATACACTTTTAGAATCAATTAAAAACAATTTTATGACAAGAGCGTAGTAAAAAGCCTTACTGTATGCGCATTAAAAATTTTTTTCTTTATTTTTTTTTTAACGGCACACGCACACACCACATGTATGTATATATTTTTCTTTAATAATGCAGTCCTTATAGCTCCATGAAGCTGCTGAGAATTATAATAAAATAAAAAAGCAACGACTTGATGAAACAACTGTAAGAAATACGAGCGTCGCATCAAAAAGTCCAGCACTAAAATTTAATATCCGCTCGCAGAAAAATTATATATATATATATATATATATATATATATATATATATATATATAAATCGTCTCCCATCTGCCTCGTATTACACGGTATATATTTTATACAAAGCAGAATATCAGCGGGAGGGAAAAAAGTAATTTACCCGGCACTCTTTTTTTCTCTCTCTCACTCTCACTCTCTCACGTTCCAATCCGTAAAAAATGTGAATAGTAGCGCGAGCGTGAAAAAAAAAATAAGATATCCGTACGCGATCGGAGCGTTTTGCTGCGCCGGCAACGTTGCGCGAACTAAGAAATATTTTTGTTAGACTGACAGAAGCTTCCAAGTTCGCCAAACGTATAGCCTGATAATACGCGACCGATAAAAATCGCATCAGCCGTGTATCTCGCGTTATTTTCTTTAAGTGGGATATACATGTATATGTAAATATGACGTTTCAATGCAGAAAGTCAGTGCTGTTAACCTCAGATCACCGATGAATCAAAGTCAATTTTTTTTTCTTTCATACCTAATCAAATTTTTTAATTATTATATTACACTTTCATATTATTTTTTTTTCTCATTTTTAAATATTAATATATTATATTTAATTTAATTATATTAATTATTGCATGTTGGTAAATGAATAATTAAGTGTCTTAAAAGAAAAACAATTTTGTTATTTATTTAACGAACACGCAAATAATAAGTTTTTTTTAATAATTACAAGTTTTAAATTTGCGAGCTTTCAACTTAAAAATAATACTTTGGTAAACAAGAACAAGCTGCTAATGATGATAACATGAGTTCAAATGTGTTCTTCCTAAAAATGATATATTTTACAATACTTAAATTTATTATAGATAAATATTACCCTGTCAATAGATCAATTATTATTTTCAACACCTAACATGTATGAATTTTTAACTGGATTTAAAATTATGCATTTTCTATGTTTTAAATATTTAATAAAATTGTATAATATTTTCTTATGTACATATCAAAATTGATAAATAAAAATAAAAATTTTTATAAAGTTGCGAGTAATATTAATAATTTTGCAAGAACACGTTTCAGTTTCTATTATTATCCTCAGCTGCAATGGATATGAAATAAAAGCGTAGACGCATTTGGGAACAATAATACCAGTGTAAAAGCTTTGGAAAAAAGTCCATTTAATAAAATGCAAACGTCACCATGAGCTTGCATCAAATGACTTCAATAATCGTAATATTTTATAAAATATTTTTTTTTTTTCTGAAAAATAAGCAAGTAAATTTAATATTCGAAATTAAATTAATCAGATAGTGCGCTGAAAAAAATAAAATGTAAAGAATTATTATAAAAAAGACACGCGTCCGGATATCTAACCCTGATTTTAATTTAAATGAGTTTCGACACGTGGAAGAAAAAAAATAAAATAAAAGGATGCACACTTTCCGAGCCTTCATCTGATAAGCTCTTCTTGGAGGGAATTGACTTATTTTCTTACGATTCACTAGTTCCTCTTAGATATATTATTTAAATTGAAATTAAATGAATTGCTGAGTAGTTTTAATGTATTATAAATTATTACATGATTTTAATAACAATATTTATGAATGAACTATAAAAATTTTGATCAATAGTTAAAAGTTGTATATAGTTTATATAAATCTGATTTCAAATTTGCTCATAAAATATAAAAGTCATTTTATGTATCCAAAAAATTCCCTTGCACCTCAGTTGTTTCGCTACATATCTTACATATTTTTTTGTTTTGACGGATGTGCGCAATCACGTGTAAAAATGAAAAAGAATAAAAAAAAAAAAAAAAAAAACAAGCTTACGTCTTTTCCTGATGCGTAATATTCCTGAATTACATTACAAGATGTTACCAAAAATAAAGATTTATTTTAATAAAAATTTATGATTTAGCTTTGAACGATTCAATATATTTAACAACATTAATAGTCAATCAATTTTGATTTACTATCTATCAACCTACAGCAAAACTTGAAAAAATTTTAAATTTAAATAACTCTTTGAATAATCATCTACTTTAAGGTATCTTAAAGAGATTGCCTGCTCAGCTATTATTTTATTCTTTTTTATAAATCTATATAACAAGACACTGATCACTGGTCTCTGCATCATCAGCGATAGCCTTTCTCCAACGATAAATCATCGCTAAAAAATTTACAGCCGCAGCAACAGCAGCGCCTTCTTCGGACGATTAAGTATATATATAGTTGCCGAAAGCGAGTAGACTGTCAGAGTATATCTGCGTGCGCGTATTGTTTTTCAAACTTGCGTTATGCGCGAGGAGTCGTGTGTTGTTCTTGCATTTAATACTTTTCTCTCTCTCTCTCTCTCTCTCTTTTATTTCTTTCTTTCTTTCGGTCTTTCTAGACGTGTCTATACACAGCGGATTGTTTTATTGCGCGCTTTATGATGTAAATGAAGCCCAGCGATTCTCGGAAGTGTAGTAATTACCGACGAAAAAACGGCCGTTTTATATAAAGGCCTACGATCTAGCCCCTCCTGAAACCGGTTAACCCCTTCCTCCCTCTCTTTTACCTACTCGATTCGAGACTCGCGATTTCATACTACCGAATCTTGGTCTGCACGCTCTGTTATTTTGGATTATGCGCTATACATATACATGTGCCCGTCGTCTTTCGTTTTCTTTCGCTTTATCTTAACGTTATCGACTGTAAAAAAAACGTATAATTTCTTAATTTAAGGTGCTGGAATTTTAGAAGGAATTTTTATAGATTTAATTGCTTAATTTTCTCGTTTGCAGATTAGTAAAATGTGTGTTTGAGAAATAATCATTCATAATTAGGATAATTATTATATCATTGCTTGAAAGAAATAAATTATAATTGATTTAGTTAAATTAATTGATAAATATTGAACTGATTGAGAAATTTTTATATTCTTATGAAAATCAAATTGAAATGAACCGATATTATTTACACTGATAGTTCTTAATTAGGAAAAATTACTGTTTCTGGTAGTAAGTGCTGGATATAGTGACTATTTTTCAATAACTGCCATTAAAACAAAGAGT
>JAPYZE010001571.1:0-24546 GCA_030522805.1 Leptomastidea abnormis | reverse complement strand
TATATATATATATATATATATATAACACATACACGAATGTCAAAAAATTCTCAGCTCGATTACCATCTATAATATAGCGTCGGACTTAGTTCAGCCGTGTAACGACATCCGATCCCAAAAATAACCACACGCGTAGGTGGATATTCGAAAATGTTTCACTCACTCACTCTTTATACATATCCTATATATACGATCGTGCGCTATATATCTATTTATAACCAAAGACGCGTGTCATAATCGTCGTCGTCGTCCCTATTTTTCCTCTCTTCATTCTCTCGAATGCATTTTTATTATTATTTTTTTTCTTCGTAAAATACTTTGCGCAACTGTAACCGACAATGAAGAACGAACGAACTTAATTGATGTCAGACTGCGTGCAGCTAAAATAATTGTTATATACTTATATAAAAGAGATGGAATATAATTTGTTAGTATATATAGTATCAGATGAAAATTTCGTAAGAGCTTTTTACGTATCATCATCGTTCTCTTGCTTTTTATTCTACATTTTTTACTTTTTTATACTCGTTAAAATTCAAATAAATACAAAACAAAGTATATTTAATTGACCAGGCATTATTTTGGGAGTAAGATATTATCAACCTCATATTTATATAAAAATCATTACACACACCTATAAACAAACACACACAAAAAAAAGCGTGAAATGATCGTATAGAGTATATAAAGTTAAGTCAACTTTGTAGTGATTTGTGCTCTTCTTTTTTGTTCCCCCTCTTTTTTTCTCTCTCTTCTATGACTTATAGGCCTTCCATAAGCAATGCTTCAAGTGTAAAACCTGCCTAAGGACACTGGACTCAACCTTACATTGCGATGGTCCCGATCGCGAAATTTATTGCCGAGGTATAATACCACCTATCTTACACTCCCCCACCCATTTTTTTCTCCTATCATATAAACATACTTATTTCACGTACACACATACATCAATATGTACATGAAAAATAAGTACCGAAACATGTACCATATATTTACCATAAACAAGTTTATGTCGTTTTACACCTACCTTATTATTTTATACCCCTTTTTGTTCATCTGTGTATTTAAAAAGTCTGAAAATATAATGTCACCCTTTTTATATATCCCACCACTCGTGTTACCATATCCTATTTTCTATTTTAATTGATTTTATTTTGTTTTCTTTTTTTATTCATCATTGTACTTTTTAAAATCTCAGCCTTTTATCTTGATTGTATATGGTGTAATACTATAAAACTTATATTTTTAAAAATTATTCTTTTCAAATATCCAAGTCTTTTGCACTCTTCTTATGTTTTTACTTTTTATTCTTCTTGGTTTATAATCTCTGTGTATATTAAAAATTTATTATGTGTATTAATTAATTGTTCAGATAACTGAATTAATGATTCAGATTCAGGTACTTGTAGTTACAATTTCGATATAAATCATATACCATTGAATATATTAAAAATTATTCAACACATTTTGGTATATAAAAAAAAAAAATCGGTACAACCCTTATACATAAAAAAAAAAAAGTTTGACCACAACATTTTAGCACACCAGAGAATTAACAAAATCATGATAGTTCTCTTTGACCTGCCCTCCCTCTTTTATTCTTTACAGCGAATAATCACCCCCTCATTACAAAAAAAAAAAAAGAAAGTCTCTCGCACCATAATACAATAGTAAACACACAACACTATATAGCTTTATACAGTCGTTCACTTCATACATACATTGACCCTCGTTAAGTTCATATACATACACATATACGTACAATACAAACCCATCGGATTTTGTCTCCTCGCGCTCTATTAGCTCCGTATATACATACGCGCGTGTGTAAATATCGTCCAATCATTCGGACATCCAACCCCCTCCCTTTACAACCCCCCTTTTCCCTTCGTCTTTCGATGTGCATATATGTACCGTATGTGCATATGTATACAACATGTTGGCAAGTTGTGTCACCCCTTATACATATATACGACCATATATGCTTCGTTTGATAATATATACGTATATGTATTATTGTGGTGGAATATAGGCTTTGTAAAAGCCGTCAGTAGCTCGTTTGGATTTGTCTATATTTGTGTAAAATTTTACATGTAATGAATGAATGAATGTATGAATAATATTTTTATTTAGTTGCAAATTCTTCTTTTTTTATATATATATTTATTGAGGACAATCAGATTTTTTCATGTTTTTCATACCTTTTTTTTTTTAATTTTCTTGTAATGAAAAAAAAAAACAAATGACTATTAAACTTTAAATTATTAAGTTATGATTGTAGATTAAGAAGTATACACGAGTATACATATCTCAGAATCAAATAAATACCAAATTTTAAAAATAAACGCAATCATAACACTATGAAAACCGGATTATCAAATTCAACCCACTACAATTCGTAAATACAAAGCGTTAAAATAAAAAAAAAACCTCATTATCCATACAACCCTTACCCTCTCCTCCCTTTTACATATCTATATTATATATAAATACGTGAATATATAATATGTCAGTGACTAACCAAGACACTGGTTTTCTTTTTTGTCCTTTCCTTTTTTGCTGTTGTTGTTGCGGTGTTACAACCCATGCAGGGATGGCATCGGGAATGTTTTAAATGTGGCACCTGCCATAAGAGATTAGACTCACGCAATTGCTGCGAGGGTCCAGATAAGGACATCTACTGCAAAGGTGAGATAGATAGTCCATTATCCATTAGCCCCCCCCTTCTCTTTTTTATGAACCCATACGTCTCTATTGTATACTTATAGGCTTGTGAAAGATGTGAGGTGTATATTTTATTTTTATTTTATAATATCTTTTTTTATTTCAATTAATTTTTATACAAATGTGAGAGTTAATTGTTATTTCGTGTGATGTTTTCATTTGAGCAAAGTGAGGGTAAAACGTTTATAAGAGGTATAAAAATTTATTTCTCGTACGTGTATTACAATATTTTTTTTTTTTTTTTACACGCGTGCAAAGTTTGATTTTCCACACTCATTATTTGAAAAACGTGCGTAAAGTTGAATTTTATGCACTGAATATATAAAATTTTTTAAAAATATTTACGATGTGTAAAAATGAATCTGTTTGGAAAAGTAAAATTTTACTCACCACATTTTCAGTGCGTAAAAATGAATTTTGCGCACTCAATTGCAAAATTATGTAAAATTTTCAAACGCACATCTTTCGCAAGCTACGAGACGTAATTGTGAATTTACTACCCCCTCTACCCCCATTTTTTTGTTTATCCATTGCTCGATAATGACCTTTAACCAATGTGTGTTGATATACACTCTCTCCAGTGTGCTACGGAAAGAAGTTCGGTCCTAAGGGCTACGGTTACGGCCAAGGTGGTGGCGCCTTGCAGAGCGACTGTTACTACAACGGGTGGGTTTATCTCTCTCTCTCTCTCTTTCATTATCCATAATCCGAAAAAAAATTTTATATAGACTACTCGATATACGAGATGATATATTATGATAGCCAATCTTCTTGCTTTGCAATCTTTCGCTTAATTTGATCGAATATTCGTTTTTTTTTTTATATATTTTTAAATGCTTAGTAGTGAGCTTATAGCAATAATTTTTATACATAATTATAAATTGAAAGCTTATGTTGACAAGAATGATCGGCTTACATAAACACACATCTCGTTAATTTTTTTTTCTTATCACGATAACACTCGCTCTTCTTTATATCATCATCTATCTTTTCTCTTTATAACTTTTCTTATTATTATTTTTTTTTTTTTAACTTTTGATACATGATAAATATGATGGCGCTTGTGTTTTCTTTTTTCTATCTGCTTAACAGCTTGCTATCCGAAGAAATTCGGTCCGCGGGGCATTGGCCATGCCGGGCTTCTGTGGATCGGGCTGCAGTGCGATCTTGAGGATATGGGGTACGATTTACCCCATTGCTTATCGTTTATTATTTATTTTTTTTTTTTTATTTTTATTGTTAATGACAAATGTCAGAGATGTATAGTTTGCAATATGTTAATCTAATATTTTTTTTTTGTTGTAATTTATAAATTTTATTTTGTGTTTATTTAAGTGTATAATTCCGTCTCTGACACTTTGGAATTATTATTATGATTATTTATTTATTTATTTATTTTTTGTTATATTGTCATTATGCACGACCAAAGCAAAAAAATGTATTTAATTAAAAAATAGTATTACCAATATTTTATCAATTTTGCCGTGCTGATGATTGTCTGCTAAAAAAAAAGTAAAAAAAAAAAAATCAGTATTGTAGATATCTTTTTTATAAATGTCGGTGCCATAATGCTTTGCGCTACTCACTGCCTTATAAACTTTCTGTCTATCCTTTACTTTATGTCTTTATCATATATACATATTCAACTATCTTGTCTTTACATTTTATTTGTTTTTACATCATGAAACTTACTTTATATTCTTGGTAAAATTAACAAATACATAATGTTGTAAGTGTAAAAATACATACTCTCTTACCACTATGGATACACTCCAAGATATTTATACATACATGCATGTTATTTTTTTTTTTTTTTTAATGAAATTACAATATTTTTTTATCACTTAATAAAATTACTTTTTTTTATTTTATTTTGAAAAACGAAACGTTGTTGGATATTCTTATAAAACACTGATCAATAAAAATTAAAAAAAAAAAGATATAGCAATAACGTAGACATTTTCCAACTTGCATGTTCGTAAAAATAAATATCTATGATATATTTTTTATACAAAATTTAGAAACGAAGATTGAATAATTTTATCTTCAAGTCAATCTGTTTTTTAATTTCATTAAAACTATGAATTTATAAATAGATATCTTCGTTCGTTTCTAAATATATACATTTCATTGTCTTTCTACTGATTTGATTGTTTCTGCATGTATAAAAGAAAATTATAAGTTTTTAATCGAGATTTTTTTCTTTGTTAAATATCAATATATTAACTTATGATGCGATATAATAATAATTTAATTTAATTAAATATTTCTTGTAATATCATATAAAATTTATAAATTTCGATTGAAAATTTACTAATTCCAAGTTGGATAAATGCTTTGAATAATTATTATTTTATGAATATAAGTTTAATTATTCAGACAGTATTCAATTATTTTGATAATTTATTCAAATTTATCATATTAATTATCTTCAAAAAAATTCAAATTAATATTTGAAAGACAATCAAAATAAAAAATTTAATAAATCGTATCAATAATAAAAAAAGTCAATATATCAAGCTTTTATCCAACAAAATAAACCATTTTCTCTTTCACTCACATCAATATAAAGAGTAAAAAAAAAGGTCAATCAACTGACCCCTAAAAAAAAAAAAAAAATATCAACCATATATCCATCCAAAAAAAAAATTAAAAATCTAAAACAAACATATTTATATATACATATGTAAAAAACTACAGTGACGCAGCACCACGCGCATCATACGCTGATCCAGCAGCAATTCAAGCACCACCAGGCAAAGGTTGTCCACGTTGCGGTGGTGTTGTTTTTGCGGCAGAGCAAGTATTGGCCAAAGGTCGCGAATGGCATAGAAAATGTTTTAAGTGTCACGATTGCAACAAAACCTTAGATTCGATCATAGCTTGCGATGGTCCTGACAAGGACGTTTACTGTAAAACCTGTTACGGAAAGAAATTCGGACCTCACGGTTACGGTTTTGCTTGTGGATCTGGTTTCCTTCAAACTGATGGTCTTAGGTAAGTTAACATTCCTTTTATATACAATATCTTATTTTTTTGTCACATAAAATTTTTAAATTAATTTACCAATTTTACCCTTCCTCTAAAAAAAAAAAAAAAACAGCGAAGATGAAATATCAGCAAGCCGTCCATTTTACAATCCTGACACAACATCAATTAAAGCACCAGCAGGTCAAGGTTGTCCACGTTGCGGTGGTATGGTATTTATGGCTGAGCAACAATTGGCCAAAGGTACGATGTGGCATAAGAAATGTTTCAATTGCGCCGAGTGTCACAGGCCACTAGATTCAATAAGCGCTTGCGACGGTCCCGACAAGGAGATACATTGTCGTGCTTGTTACGGCAAGTTGTTCGGACCCAAGGGATTTGGTTTTGGACACACGCCTACTCTTATTTCAACCGATGTCATGCATGCGCCCTCTTAGTAAGTATACTATGTATACAACTTTTCCCTTTTTCTTTCAAGCACATATATATATATATATAGGATTTTCTTTTTGCTTTTCACTTAACGATTGACATGTCAGAGAGAGAGAAAGACTTTGGAAAAACCGACATATGGCCTGCTAATTTACTCTCCTCCCCCTCTCTTTTTTCATATACTCACAACACCCACACATGCACACGTTCTTTTCTCTCTATATATCCACTTCTAATCCCCTAAAACACACAAAAAATAAATATACGTATCAATTTTTAATATTTTTCTTTTTTTTTTTTTATTCTTTCAGCACCGAAACAAACATCGAAATTGGCGAGAAACGAACCGACGATCGTGGTTGCGCACGTTGTCGCTATTCAGTTTTCATGGCAGAACAGATGATATCGAAAAATCGTATATGGCACAAACGTTGCTTCAATTGTGCTCATTGTCATCGTTCCCTTGATTCAACGAATCTTAACGATGGTCCAGATAATGAAATTTATTGTCGTGGTTGTTATGGTCGTTTATTTGGTCCAAGAGGTGTTGGTTTTGGTATGGGTGCTGGTACACTTACGATGGCTTAACATTAATATGGTTTTTTTTTTTTTTTTAATGGGATGAATATATATTGTTATAATATATATAAATATAAATAAATAAGGCCCGGCCGCGTAAAAAAGCCAATTTTTTTTGCAATTAATATCGTATATTGATGAATGATCTACAGCCGGTACAGCTCGAGGTGATACAATACAAGAACATCGGAAAAATAGTATGTAACAACAGCAGATGAAAATTAAAAAAAAATAAATAGCAGGAAGGATGATGATTATGATTATGATTGTGATGATAACGTAAGAAAAAAAAAGAATATTGATAACGTACAAGAGAGTATATGAGATTTGCGAACTTGACATTCGACTCTCGAAGTGCAAGGGATGAAAAAAAAAATAAGGAAGAAAAAAAAGAAAAGAAAGTAACAGAAGCAGCAGGTCGCCTCGGGTAATAATGATGATGATCATGTAGACATGTGAGCCGCCGGAAAAGCGTGCGCGCATCCACTTACATCGGATTAACTATACTCAAAAGGCATAGAAAAATGAGCTTTTCCCAATGATGATGATGATAATGAGCTGCCCAGCCCTACGCCTCTGGAAAAGGGGCTAGGAAAAGAAAAAAAATGGGGTAGATAATTGAAAAGCAATGAGGATTAGCCGTGTGCTGTACCGCTGTTTTTCCAACTAAGAATGAAATAAGATGATGATGATAGGGAGGTATAGCGGTAGCACAAATGGAAAAATATGGAAAAGAAAGAAAGAGATAGAAAAAAAAGAATGGGACCATGAAAGCGAAAGAATAATAATAATGTGCGCATGCACTCGACCGAAAAGGAGATTTAGTTATTTAGTTATACTTAACGATCTAGGGCCCTTTTAAGGCCCAAACTAAAATATAACTCCTATATGATTCTGGATCCATCTGCGCCGGCTGAAGATCTTTTTATTTTTTATTTTATATACATACATACATACATACATACATGCATATATACACGGTGGTGCACATAGAGTCGACGGCTAACGCGAAATTTAAATTTATAAATTTAACTTACATACACACATACACATCAGCATAAAGATAAAATACATTTTTAATTATTATATTTATCAAAATATATAGAATTGTACTTTATTTCGCGTGGTGCACCGAATATTATCAACAATACATACATACATATACATATACAGATACATGCGCGCACGCACGCACATATACACATAATATCATTTTATCATAATTATCTATTACAATTATTTATAGGTATATAAAATATAGGATATTTATAGGAGATTTCATTGTAGGCCAAGTTATATAACGAATTCGAGCGACTCGCTATTGTTAAATAAAAAAAAAAAAAAAACACGATTTATATATAGTTGAAAAATTTATTGAATATGGGTATATGTGCATATATTATTGAATGTACTTTTTAATACATGTTATATGTTTGCACGTGTATCCGTATTTATAAAATTTTAGCGAATTGTGAAAAATAATATTAGCGCATACTTCTTTTTTTTACAAACAATAAATTTTGAAATAAGAGAAAATAATATAAGCTGAATGTATAAATTGAAAAGGAAAGATAATCATTATTCAATGCTTTTTTTGTAAAGAAAGAAAGGAGTATGTGCTATAAAAATTTAATTTAATTTTTAAAATGTGGTTTTTTTTGAAAGACGAAAAAAAAATGATGAATAAGAGAAGGAAATATTAATGACAAGTTAAAAACTAACGAACGACCTTTTACTTTTATGCAATTTTAATCGACATATCTTTGTATATGTGTAATATATATGTATACGAAGTTTTATTTATACATAATAATATAAGAAATCTAGTAGAACCTACGATGGAATAAACGTGGACGAGACGAGATATGAAATTTTTTTTTTTTTTTTTCTATAGGTAGACAAGAAAAAATTTTGATAAATTTATTATTAAGATTATCGTAATTTTAAGTCTGAAGAAGCACGTATAATATATATTATGTATCTCGAAGATAAAAAATATTCGGACGAGTAAGAGAGATTTCAATTTCGCATCGATGAGACTGAATAATAAAAAAATTATAATTATTTATTTATTATTTTTTTTTTTTTAAATTAAAGTTTATTACGATGTCGAAAAATCGTCGGATGATCGTCGGGATAATTTTTATCAACGCGTAAATAAAACTCCCAACAGTTCGTGTAGCTATACGTATATATATTTTCAAGTGAATATAATATATCCTTATAGCCAAAGTTTTCTATATAACATCCCTCTTAAATCTCACTTTCTTTGATCTTTATATATATATATATATATAGCTTAAATTATCTCTCCTATCCCACGCAAAAACTATCCGTAAGTTCTACATGATTTTTTTTTCTTCTTTTTATTTTTCAATCGGTTACTATTAACCGAAAAAACCGATTGACGATATAACCAAATAATAATAAAAAATAAATTAAAAAAAACTAAAAAAAAAATACCGAGAGATTGTATAGGCTCGCTAACTTCGCGAGTCTCACAATTTTTAAATATTATATATTCATAATATATATAAATATATTTTATCAACGAAGACGATAAGCGAAAATATATTTTACTAAATAATAATAATATTAATAATAAACGATCTTCAAACGCCTCATATATATATCAATCGATCAATCGCCGTCAATCTCTCACATATCTCAATTTCCTTTTTATTTTTTGTTCTCCATTATACCCATGCCAATTTTTCTGTTTTACACCGCTCCATTAATCCAACTTATTTTCAATCGCGAATTTCTTCTATCCCATAACGATCTGTAATAAACCGACTGGGATAAAAAAAAAAGCTATACAGAGAAAAAAAAAACAACGTCAAAGATGACGATGATTTTTTAATAAAATGTATTTAGCAAATCCCGAGCTACGTAAAAGCATAATAATTTAACAAGCAAAATGTACGTGTTGAAGTTTTTTGGTGTTCATCGGTTTCAGTCTCCTAATTTTACAGAAAAGCTAATTTTTTTTTATTATACGTCCAAAGAAGATACATGAAAGTATATATATAAGAGTAGCAATTCTGAGGTGACTATAACGATAATCCGATGCGGCTGTGTTGCACCTTTATAACGTATATACGCGTTGATTTGATTGCTAAATCATTATGATTGTTGGTTAATAAGGATTGTTTATTTCTAGGGGAAATCCGTAGATGATGAAAATTTAGGGTCTCGATATATTTTAATATTATTATTTTCATATAAACATATATATAATATATACCAGAATCGTCATATTACCATATATATTACTTTACACTCGTTAATATATTCACTGTACGTATAGCATATAAAATATCATATTTCGAGAAGAATAAAAAAACAAAACAAAACGTTAAATTTACATTATATACATATAATTATCATGTAACTACGACTAAGAATAATTTATTTTAAATAAATATACCAATAAAAAAAAAAATAGAATATTTGATTTTGTGATTTGATAATGAAATAATTTATTTCCTGATGATCCTGTTTTTTCATGATTATCTATAATATTTATTTTATTTTTCTAGGAAAGAGGAAGATTTTTTATATATGTTAGTTAGGGAAAATATAAAAAATAGAGATAGAGAAAAAAAGAGATTACGTTGTAAAACACTAATTTTTCGTTCATTATATTTATAGCAACAACTGTACAAGTTTTTTTTTTCAAGTCACACATAATGATATACTTAATTAATAATGAACCTTAATTCTTTCTTACAAGAGAAGAACGTGTTTTATTCTTATGGCATAATTGTTTTTTTTTCTTATTAATTATCAGATTTATTATTTATATTTTTTTTTTATTGCACGCATCGCTCAATTTTTCTTTTTTTTTTGGATTCACACTGAGAAAAATAAAAGGCGCTTTTTTTTTAAATTCGTTAGTGTAAAGTGCATTTGGTAGAGTACCTATTATGATGATGATAAAATTTTGGCACTTTGGACGTAAATACTGTTAGATTGCCGAGTTATTTTTTGATGGTGAAGTTCATATACATATTATATCGTACGATTAATTATTATACGTATGTATATTAATATATATGTGGACGAACTTAAATTGTAAAAATTTTAGTATTTTTATAAAAAATATATACGTTTTAACTCAATCGTATATGGTCACAGTATTATTAAATTAATTAAAACAGATAATGTTAAATTATTTTATCACATGCGTATATATCAGTTTTAGAATTGAAAGTAATCGATATAATCATGTGCTACTGTATAGCACACAATAAAAGTAATATTATAATCGTTGAAAAAAAAATATCGTAAGTGAGAATTAAAAAGCTCTGCACACCTGGAGTTTTTTTTTATTACGTTACATAGTCTTAGACTATTTTTTTCTTAAAATACTTTAAAGTTAATATGCAAGATATTTTTACGATCATTACAGTCACGGTAAAAATTTTATTACTTTTTTTATATTATTATTATTTTTTTGTTTTTTTTTTTATTATTTTTTAATTTGAGTGCGATATACTATATATTTTATACAATTTTAATACATGGATGGAATTACAATGATGTCCAAGTGTAAGCTATCTGATTTTTCTTTTTTTCTTCTTTTTTTTGTGTGTGTTCTTCTTTAATTTTATAAAAAAGATATTTCTATATAATTATACTGTGAAACTTACCTAAATACATTAATAATTTTTTATACAAAGGCGCTTTTTTTTTTTTTAAATTATAGTAGTAGGAAATAAAATTAAGTGGCCTATTATGATACATACATTAAATTTTTTAATTTTCGATACAATAATTATCTCTTTTCTTTTTTTCCTTTTTTTCTTATTTATCATTCCTAATATATTTAAAGTACAGAAAATTTTTTTTTAAAAGAATTGAATTTTAATAAGCTTTCACATAATTCCAATCTATGTCATTAAATTTATTAAAAATAAGAAAAAATAACATTTAATTATGTATGTACAAAAACTTATACAGTAAAATTTAAACCAACTATTTATAAATAATAAAACATAAAAAAAATTAAAAATGTCCAAGTAATGGTATCACCTTGCTTTTCTCAGTGCGAATCCAAAAATAATTTAATGACAAAACAAATCTTATTTATAATATATATGTACAATTCTCAGATGCGCTTTATCGATTAATTTAAAGCCTCGCTAAGACTGAGGACAGAGATAATTCATATTTCACACATCAAATCATACCCCACTTTCTTTCTTTTTTTTTTCAATTACACTCAGTTTAAATTTTTAACCTTACTTAAAGTTTATATTCACTTTTCACTTTTTTTTTTCCTAACTACACAAATCTGCATATTCTTATAATAATCGTTACAATAACTATTAAATAACTAACAATCAAAATATTGTTCTCAGGAATGTAATTTATAATAAATAAATAAACGCGTCATTTAAACGATTCAAAAAAAAAATATTACACTTACAGTATATTTCTACCGAATGAAATAGACTAATCGATAATCCATCGTAATGTTTCTTCAACACCCAATATCCTTCACAATCTCATTATTCACAAAGAGAATAGCCTTACTTAATTTATATAGTAAGTCCTATTTATAGTCCAAATATTTCCACGAAAATTCACTCGCGATATTAAACACACGCACAATTATCATCACTTCCTCTTAAAAAAAAAAAAAAAAAAAAAATTTAACAAAATCTTACAGTTTTGACCAAAAACCCATAATTTTACCTTGATTTCAATAAAGATTAGCAGTCTTAAGTGGCAGGGGATCAAGCATATAAGGTGCAAGAGCAGCTGAAAATGGTCGCGGACTACAAGAACCCCATGCACCACCAGTAATTCGACCATTTGATTGATTAACCGAATCATCTGATGTATGCTGTTGTTGCTGTTGCTGTTGTTGTTGATGTTGTTTAACACCAAGTAAACTTTGACTAATTAACGATGGTTTAACTTCAGATTGTACTGATGATGATGTTGGTGGTGTACCAGGACTACGTGGTGAACGACCAATTTCCGATTTAACACCTGTACCAACAACTGATAATGGACTTGGTGCATTATTACCTCCTCCTCCACCTCCTCCTGTTGATGTACTTGAACCACCATTGTTGTTACCATTATTGTTACCACCGTCTAATGAATTACTTGTTGCTTGTGTTGAACTTGATTTTTGTTGTGCTAGGCGCTCTTGTTTACGAAATTTTGCACGACGATTCTGGAACCAGACCTTTTTATTATGGGATTAGTCTTTGGAAACAAATTTATGCTTTGATATTTTTAATAAGGTTCAAATATTAAATTAAATTTTGTAAATTTAATTATATTTTGAGAGTAAGTGGGGGGAGGGGGGAGTTACATATAAAATAAAGTATAAATTAGTATGTTAATTTTTTAGTAATTTTTATTAATAGCTTATATTTTTTTATGTTAATTCTCTAATTAGTATCCTATCAAAAAGTAAAAAATTCGCTATACCTATACTACAATAATTACATCCAAACATACTATACAGAATATAGTTAATTATTCGCTCTGTATAAACAAAGCTGATGTAGGTATAAACAAAAAAAGTGATTTATTTGCAAAGAAAATTGACAAAAAGCTTTCAATAATACCATTACTGCTGCTACCTTTATTCGCTTTAATAATTGTTCAAACAATTAATACGTTCAATCCCGGAAAATCGACGAAATGCCGTATAGCGCAAATAAAATACGCGCACATCCACGTCAAAACTACTACATATGTATACGCATATATATACATTTATATAAAACACAAACAAGAAAATATTGCCAATCGTATATAAACAAAAAAAAAAGCTCAAAAAAGCTCAATAAAAAAAAGAAAGAAAAATACACATACAAAAAGCTTTATACATTTTTACTCAATTTTTTTTCAAGCTTTCTTTTTTGTCAATAAAAAAAGAAGGAAAAAAAAGAGAGAACAAAAAAAAAAGAAGAAACTAAACGAAACGAAACGAACGAAGAAAAAAAAAAGAGAGAAAAATATAGAGATAGAAAGCGGATGTCCCTCGTTATCGCGAACGTCCGAATCGTCCAAAACTCCCTCTCTTTCCTCTTATATTCTCCCTCTATACACGAACCTTACCCCTCTCTTCTCACCCATTGAGCTTTTGGACGATCGTGCAATTGGCCGAAGCTTGCGTTCGTTCCGTTCGCTTGCTTGCGTCCAGCAAATGAAATATTTAACAAATAAAACAAACGAAACATCAAGCTTTCGCTCTTTCTCTCTCTCTCTCTCTCTCTCTTTTGCTGCTGACCTGCATGTTAAAGCAGCCAGAAGATAGAGAGAGATAGAGAGAGAGAGAGAGAGAGAGAGAGAGAGAGAGAGTGAGATATATACATCTATGTACTCGCGCGTACGTATTTATATGTATGTGTTAGTGTATATTTGCTTTGACCAAGCTCTACGGTCAGTTCGAGCTTTAGCGAGAACGTACTCGCTGCAGCAACCCTTTAACCCCTCCTCTCCTTTTTCTTTCTCCTTCTCTCTTTCTCTCATTCGTGGTCTATACTCTACGTACACACACACGCCTCTTTTTCTCTCTTTTTCCCTCTCTTTTCTCTCGCCGAATTTAACCGAAGGGTTTTCTCTCTACTGTCTCCCTTTTATCCTCTTTCTTCTTCTTCTTCTTCTTCTTCTTCTCCTCTCCATTTCTCCCGCAGTACTCTTTCCTTTTTCTCTCTTGCGTGTGCTTTTCTCCCTCTTTCTATACCTCGACCCTGACGTTGACTTTTATGGACGAGCTTTTACCGTAATTTTCTACGCTCTTTCCTCTTTCTCCCTCTTTTCACTTTGCCCTTCTTGTGAGTTGGTAAAGTATATATATGTATGTACAAGTTTGATTAAATACGCCCTGCTAGGATGAATATATATACAGGTTTCTACCAGCCTACCTAACGAATTAAAGAGAAAAAAGCTTGAATATATGTATAAGTATATAATTTTATATAATTTGGTAAAAGACATATTTTATGTTGTAAAGCTTTAGTTTACGCTATTTAATTTTATATATAACAAGATTCTAATTAGAAGAAATAGAATGATATAATAATCAGATTTGAATCTGAGCTTGCAAGCTCAATTTTGATAGAACAATAATACATTATGTGTAATTCTCAGTAGGCAAAAATTGTAATGAGTTAATTCTTTTAAATTTCGATTTCTAGTTATTGTATAAATAAAATGATACTCGAACACTAATTTAAACAATAATTTATAGCTATACTTGGTTCAAGTAACTGTCGTTATATCCTATCGTTTAATTGAGTTTTTTTTCTACGTTGTTATATAACTAACCAGAATGAAAAGAATAGATAGAAATTGTCGGAAGCTGCGTAGAACGTCAAACATGAAAACTGAAGGGATGTATAGCTGTACGTGTGGGTGGATGGATATGTGCACGCGTGACGAACGTGATTGCCCTTTACGGAGGGAGCAAACAGAAGTGGCTATTGGATTTTTATCAACTCGAACTCTTCTTCTTATTCTTCTTTCATCCCTCTTTTTGACTTTTTCTATGTCTCGTATGCCTTTTTTTTTTGGTCTTTTGTATATATATGGTGGTAAAGAACATTTTTGTTTTACTACCTGACGAATTTCTTGATTTTTTTTGTGACTACTTGACATTTACATTTTTTAATTTTTTTATTTTTTAGAGGAAGACGAATTTAAGTGCAAAATGAATTTTGTATTTAATTAATGTTGAAATTGTTAACTAAGGTAATAATATGTTTTATTATAATTATTAAAAAATTCAAGAATCGTTAAATTTTTCAAAATTAATTAATCAATTGTTCAATTATTATTGCACAAATCTAAAAATAATCCATCATTGAATTATTATACAACGTTAAAAAAAATTACAAAAATTTCACGCCTATAATACCAATCCAAATTTATCAACAATTCAAATTTATCAAATACTAAACTTTTATCACGTACAACACAAAGAACTTGCACACTTTCGTACTAAAATCACATACACACACACACACACACACACACACCAAAAAATAAAAGATTCTCGTCACGTATTTAACAAAGTATGTTCACCAAAGATTTACTTACTAGTATTTAAACTAAGGGAGCTTATAATACATCCTACCGTATAAGCTAGTACAAATTCCCGACGTATTCAACCTCGAAATCCTGAGGTCAAATAGAGAGAGCAGGTCGTATATATAAACACATACGTACATACCTCTCTATCGCATATGTTAACCAAACTGCAGGTCCAACGTCCAACTGTTCTAATACGTATTGTAGCTACATGAATTTTCGTTGAAACAACTATGAGATCGAAACTATATTTTGCTCATGTATGCAAGCATAGATATACAAACTATAAGTATTAATTGCTGCAATAACCATCGAATGTAAAGGTTAAAGATGAAAGTTAATCTATCAATATATTATTGAGCTGCTACTCAATTTTAATAATAAATTAAAAAAAAATAATAATAATTAAATATTACAAGAGAAAAATAATAATTATTATTTTTTTTAAAAAAAAATTTAAATTAACTTGTAAGTTATCTTCTCTAATAACAGGTGTATTTTAAAGTATCAAATAATACATCCACATAACGCAATAATATATAATCAAACAACAAACCAACATACACACACACGTGTCAATTCACTTTCACCCCTCCTTCCTATTCATCCACCCCCGCCCGCCCCCTACCACCATCTCGTTCAGCTAATAAAAAAAACATAAGAAAAAGTAAGTCTATAACAGAAACACCAACAACCAATCCCTTGTGCTTAGCCTCTTTACTTTCCACCTTACAACATATACTCGCATCACAACCACCGCCACCACCACCCCACCCCCTCTCTATAGTGTGTTCATAAGTATATAAGAAACATAGCTTTATATACGAAAAAAAAAGAGAGAGAGACAAGCGACATGTGCACGTGCAGAGATATTCAGTTCATTCACATATAGGTATGCTTGTGTGTGTGTATGTGTATGTATACAATTGAGAGATCAAGTCTAACTTGAGCAAACAAGACTTACTGGTAAATATATATGCGACAGATGTCCCATCCTTCCCTTTCACCCCTCACTACTACTACTATACTACTGACGATGACGGATAAATATTTAATCGCCTGAAGGGGCCAGGGGGGGAGAGGTTGAGGGAGATAGAACAGGACACGGTAAGGGAGAGAGAGAGAGAGAGAGAGAGAGAGAGAGAGAGAGAGGCTGGAATGCGTATACGAAGAGTAAGAGAGAGAGAGAGCAAAGGCCACAACATCTGCCCCCTTATACCGATGGATCTCTCTCCATCGTCATATTGTGCTGTGTAGCTGCCAATAGAAAGAGAGAGAGAGAGAGAGAATATATATGGAGTTGATTGTACTTAGGTGGTAGTGTGCAATTGTTGCATGGTTGAAATTTTTTGTAAGTATAAGGTATATGTGGTATTGCTGATGTAGCTATTGCAACTTAAGGACAAGAAAGACAGAAATAATTGGACGAATAGGATAAAAATAGGTTTTATGGTGGATTGAGAAAAAAAAATTTGGAATTTGATTGATTTTTGTTTTTATTTTGTTTTATTAGATGATTTCAATGATGCTGGATATTTCGTGGCTTTGAGATATGATAAAGATTTAGTGAGAACGAATAGAGAAAACCTATGTTATGTATAAGTACAAATCTGATGTTTGAGACTTGATCGGTATGCGTTGGATGGTATAATACCCTTTCGACTCATTAGGAATTCTATTGATGTTTGAGGGAAGAAGAGATTTTTTTTTTTTTGTTATTTACTCGTTTAGCTAACCGGAGCAGCTTTGATTTAATCTATTTTTTTTCTTTTCTCTATCTCTGGAAATAAGGTAATACGTGCTTCAATGGGTAGGTATATTGGCTAGGTATTGTTTGATTTTTTTTCCGTTTTTTTTTTTAATTATTTATTTATTTATTAGAAAATATGCGTTTGAGATTTTTTTTTTTGATCGATGAAATTTTAATTGATAAAATTAAAATTGATAAATGCAAATGGTTTTTCATTCACGAAATCAATTACGTTAAAAAATCATTTTAATCCGATTTACATTGGTCCAGTTTAAAGGGACTGAAAAAAACCAAATGGAACGATAAAAGATTAAAATATTCTACACCAAAAAGAATCGTAAGGGTAATAGATGAATTTTAATTCACCAGCAAAACATTTACCCTTGAATTTTGTAATAAAAAGAAAAAGATATATAATAGTATGCATAAAAACACATTATTCAAAAGCTTGAATATTCAGTCAAATTATGAATAAAATGAGAGAGATATAGGAAGAGTATGGGAAATATACATAGAAGGCGTCAAGATGACAATGGCATTATTTGGTAATAGACTCTATACTCAGGCGACTATTAAACCTCCGCGTGTGCTGCGCATCTGCTTGGTATATATAAAGGGGGAAAGTGGAAGGGGGAGGTTAATTCAATTAAAAGCGTGAGTGCAGCTTCTGACACATCGTTTCGCGACACATAAGCTTGAGCTTATATATGTATATAGATAGATATATAACGATCGTTATATAGCATCTCTGGGATATATGTATGTATGTTGCTATATAGATTTATCGCGGTATTATTAACGAGAGAGAGAGAGGCTGCGAGATGATAGGATGATCGAAGATTGATATATATCACTGCGTATGTATGTATACCTATGTGTGTACCTGACCTTCGAGCTTGTTTATGATTCATGTATGTAGGTGCTTGGTTTTGAAAGGTGCTTGTGTGGCAGAGACAGTGAAGGAATTAAGAGGGAAGGAAGAGAATATTTTGTCTGATAATTTTATGGTGGATTCGATTTGTATGAGAATATAAATGTTGTGTATGATGAAAAATAGTGTGAAGAAAGAATATGTTAAAAGTTTTTGTGTCGGATATTTGATGCAGTTTTGATTATATTTTTAAATTAATTTTTTTTTGTTGGTAACTTTTACTTCTTTGTGTGGAAAGTTTTTTTTGTTGAATTTTTATTTTATAAAAAAAAAAGTAAAAGTATACAAATAATTTTATTTATTTTTTATTTCTTTTTTTTTTGTCTTTTAAAGTTCTATTAGGGCAAAATAATATAATTCGATATACGAAATAAAGTATATAAATTATTCTTTAAAAAAAAAAATCGAATATTATGAAATACTATATTTGCTCATTAAACAAATTACCTTAAATCAAAGTGTAAACCTCAACATCAACCCTAACTTACTTATTTTTATTATATATCTGACAAAACCATAAATATATGCAATCATAATCAAAATACTAAAAACACCCATACATTTCAAAGTAACAATAAAAAGTCGATAACAAAACAACAATAATTCACTAAACTCTAAACCAAAGTTTACAAACTTAACGGAGATATGCATTTCACTTAACAGCAGAGACATGCTGCACTACCAAAAAAAAAAAAAACAAAGTAAAATCACAACGATGAGACAAAAAGCATATATCTATACCTACAAAGTTTCCTCTTCTATTACGCCCTGACAGGCCCTTGTGACCTAGAGCTGAATCTAACATAGCAGATATATGTGTATGAAAAGCTCAGCATATAACACAGAAGAGAAGCGACATTTGCGCGAGAGAAAGAGAGAAAGAGAAAGCTCAATTAACAAATTGGCCGGCATCGCGCCAGAGATTCCAGAGGGAGAGAAAGGCGTTTTCGTTATATGTATATGATACCTATATATCCGACCGGCGCACGCGCATTGATATATCAATCCAATTAAGCGAGAATAATACCTTCTTTCTCTTTTCTCTTTCCAGTTGTCCAATCAAGACGATTGGAGGGGTTTAAAAGAGAAAAAAAAAAAAATATAGGAAGGGATGATCTGACGGTCAAGTAAAACTGCTTTGTATAAGTATATATAACTGCAAGGATGACTTTTGCTGGATTCTGATGCTTGGGATTTGAAATTGATTTCTTTATGTATATACTGGACTTTGGAAAGCTTTACTTCACTTTATTTTTTTTTGCTTTTTTTTGTTGGGAATGGGTAAGTTAAGTTTGGATAGTTTGGAGAAAATTAGCTTGGTAGTTCGTTGTTCGACAAACTTTAGGTAATATCATTTCTTTAAGATTATGCACTTGAACTAATTGATTTTTTTTTTACTTTTTCTTTTTCGAGAATGAAAATTCATTGTCTGTTTTTCACAATCTTTTATTGAGATAAATACACTTTTTTTTTATTTTTACACGGGCTATTAAATGTCACTTGGTTTAATTGATAAATTTTTTATGACTAAAATCGTAAAACGAATGATGTTTACTATATATTGTATGAATAAATAAATCTTGTAAATAAAGTTATCCATATATTATTGTATTTAAAAAAGGTTTAAAATAATACATACCTATAGTACATTAATAAAAAAAAAAAATAAAAAAAAAATCTGTAAAAACAGTTTATTAAAAAAACTCAATAAAAAATTTTGTTTTCCAAAAAAGAAAAAAAAAAATAACAAACGTTTAACTCATGAAAAAAAAAAAATTTAATAAGCCAGGTGTATAGTACATCCATCAAGTTCATATAATTAGAATAACCCTCTCTTACCTTATTTCACACCCACACACACATACACATACCTATAAAAAAGCTTACCAGCACTCTCAAGTACCTATAACACCAAGAAAGAACAAGAGAGCAAGAAAATTGCAGCAAGCGCAGAGCCTGAGATCATCCCTTGGTATATATACATATATACGTACTGAAATGTCGCACTTTCGCACACAGCAGGAGGGACAGAAGCAAGTGTTATATAGGATAGAGAGAGAAAAGAAAGTTAGGGATGGAAGGGAAGAGGGAGGGGTGGGGAGTGAAGGCTAGAGAGATGATGCTCAGCAGGACAGTTTTTAATCACTGTAAGTGGATCTACATAGAGCGCAATTACCCCGGGAACTCGGGCGTAGTAGAGAAGAAGAAGAGACGACGACGAGGATGGTACATAGCATATACAGCGAAAACCCCCTGTGTATCGTGTGCGGATTTACCAGACTTGCGCGTTGCACACAGAGCTTGCTTTCTCTCGTACGTATATATACATGTACGTATACATATAGATATACGTAACCTTGTGTTTTACTTATACCTACTGTCCTCTACAGTTCTATACTAATCTTTCTGACTCTCGATCTTCTTATCTCGTTTTCCTTATACTTACTTAATACTAACGCGATAACACGCGATTATACATAGCTTTAGCTTATTTTACTCGTTTTCTCTCCTTATTTTCTGCGATTATAATTATAGCTTGAGCTTTTTGTGTTTTTTGTTTCGCTAATTTTTTTGGGATCTGTTTTGTTATTATTTGGATTTGATATTGCTGGTGTTTTTATTATTAAGGTTTTTATTGTTATATGAATAAGTTTTTTTTTTTTATTTTAGAGTTGGAGAGGGGCAGATGAAAAATTTTTTTTAGTTTTTATAGAAAATGTTTAAATCAAATTGGTACTGTATTTATTCTTAAAATACTTATAAGAATAACTTTTAATATTACAGACTTGATTGTTTGCAGAAAACTTTCAAAAAATTTATATGCAAGCACTGTAAATTTTTACGTTAAAACAAAGATTATATTAAAAAAAAAAAAAAAAAAAAAAAAAAAAAAAAAAAAAAAAAAAAAAAAAAAAAAAAAAAAAAAAAAAAAAAAAAAAAAAAAAAAAAAAAAAAAATCAAAAAGAAAAAAAAAGCGATAGCCCAAACGAAGAGAAAATTAAAAATTAATCAGTTTCCATAGCAGCAGCAACAGTACAATCATTAATCAGTATGTCCAGCATCCCAATAGTCCCGATTAATCCCCAATTCCTACCTACTTTTTCATCTTACACATACCGTAATAAAAAAAAAAAAAATTCAAGCTGTCCGTTCTCCATGTATACGTGTATTAGCCTGACCCCCCCCCCCTTCCTCTTTCCTCATAAGTCTCACGAGTCACTCGCACACACGGTGAGAGAGAGTAAATGTTATCCCTATTTCCACCCTCATACTCTACCACCACCACTACCACCATCATTCCTCCCGAGACCATATCCCATAGGGTTTGGCTGAATTTTCGCGTTGAAGAGAGAAAGCGGTGAGGGGGAAGGGTGAGAGACGATTAACGCCGTGTATGTACAAGCGCCGCTGCTATATATACATACAAGCGCGAGATATAGGAAGCTGCACTTGCTGTATATCTATATCCAACACACTTGTGTGTGCTTGTGTCCTGTATCCCTCGTGGTCTTATATATCTATATACATATACATATACTGGTTTGGGTGCCATAGCGGGACCTGCGAAGTAGTAGGCGCTGGTTATTGTTCTTTTTTTTCTTTCACCCTATTGCCTTCTATATATACTTATACCGTCACCTCCTGTATACTTATACTTGGCCACACGTTTTTCGGGCTTCTCCCTGTGAAGCTGGGAATTGTTTTCGCTTTAGGGGTTGCGGAGAGTCTTTCCTGTATATGCTGGCTTGAGGCTTGCTTGACGATTAATTCAATTATACTCTACTTGTTCTCTTTCTCTCTCTTTCTCTCTTCGACTTTTCTAGTAATTGCAATAAGGATGTGATACGATATTTTTTTTTTACTTGTAATATTTACTTTTTTTAGTGATGTCATTGATTTTAAAAAATTAATTTTTTATGTGTTATTTAATTAGTTGAATATTTAGTTCAAATTTAAAATAAATAAGAAATGAAGGTTTAAAATTAGACAATAAATTAATTTTCAATAATTATTCTTATATGTCTGTTAAATTATAATAAATTTTCAAATAATAATTCAAACAAAGTAAATATTTAAATTTCTCATTTAAAATAGAAAATAAAAAATTTCAAAACTACACAATATAAATCCTCACTTGAATAAATTTTTTAAAAAAAAAACGAATAAAAAATTTTTAAATTACCATTCCTTTTCTCATCCTAAAAATTTTCTACTATTCCAACATCAACCCCAACGGTACCGAAATAAAACAAAGAAAATTAATTAAACGCCTCAATCTCTCTTTATCTCTATCTCTCTCTTTTTCTCTCGCATATACGAATATATAGCAGAGTGAAAATAAGAGAAAGCGCAGTTTCTCATTATTCGAAAAGTCGAGAGCATAGCAGCCCTACAGTACATATACCTATACAGTATATAACACACAGACCGAAAATTTCCATAAAATCATATTTCCCCAACGGCTGGATATATATACATAGAAAAGGTCGTCCAATTAACCAGCATATACACACATACACATACCCTACACATCTCTTAATTAAAGCCGTAGATAACACGAATCCCTGTTATCTTTTGCGCTTAATATTAGCATTATTATTTTTTCTTCTTCTTTCCTTTACATATTATCTCATCGCGTTATATTTTTTCAAGCTTTCATGTTTTTCCATCTGGTCTGGTGCGGCTGGTCTCTAACTTGCGAGCTTCGTCATTCTTGGGAGCTCCCTATATACTTTATTTGTTCTGCTGCGGCTGCAGACTCCTTTTTCTACTACTGTGTGTGTTATAATATAAAAGAAGAAATGGCTTGGGTCCCAGGAGATGAAAAGATAAATTTGTCACGATATTATATTTGGAGTTGGTAACTTTTTCGGGGGAGATGAATTTTTTTTTCTTTTTTTTTTATATTTGTACATCTTAACGAGTCTTTGGGATGTGCTTTATTTATCACTCTTACTTTGCCAATGTTTAACGATATTATGTATTTACTTTGAAATGTCACAATTGTGCATTAATTTTATTTATTTAAAAGATAACAAAATTATTCATAAAAAAAAACACAGAATCACATAATAAAATCATTATATATAGGCGTACCTATACCTAACACTCATGAAAAACTTAATCCCATTAATTCGCAAAAAGTAATCAACTAACTATATATCTCTATACCCTGAAGCTAACCACACACAAACACAATAGTCCTGTCAAAAGAACAACAAGTAAGGTATACAAGTAGCCAGAGAATAAGACATATCCCAACTTCTACATCCATCAGTATAGTACAAAGCTATACTCTCAAGCCAATAATCGAAAATTAAAGAAGGCCAAAGAGAGACAGAAAGAGAGAGATAGAGAGAGAGAGAGAGAGACGAGTGTAAACGCACGCAGGCGACGAGTAAGGGAGTAAGAGGGGTGAGTTCTTGCGGGTGGGTCTGTGTCCGTCGCAGCGGGTGACGATCAATCGAGCGCGCGAACGAGCCACATGGCCATATTCGTATACAGTATAGGTAGGTTTATAAAATTGAAATAACCGGTATTTTCTTAGTGGTGTACCTATATAGATGCTGTGGAAAATAATGAAAAGGGGGAGAGAGAGAAAAGATACACTTCGTCTATCTATCTTACTCTTTTTTATTTTTCTTACTGTATTCAACTTCGATTTATCTTATATATTGCAAATTACAATTTTATGAAGCACACAAGGAAATTATAAAAAAAAATCAGGCCTACTAAATTGTTATAATATCGTTTGCTTCGGACAACAACAAAAAATCACAATTTGTGACATGAAAAATAAGAGCACAACTCAAAAATTTTAACAAAGAGAAGCACAAATTAGAAGCACGAACAAAGAGTAGCATAACTCTTGACATACACGATATTCAGAGTCAAAATCAGACTACTTACTTGGACATGTTGTCACATGCGGGTCACGGATTTTGATGAAACTTGGTACACTGGGCCCTTTTGGCATATAATGAAAGAATCCCAAGTCCTAAGGTCTAACGCCTTTTTGTTTTTGAGATATCTATCATCAAAGCTTAGAATTAGCGTTGTTTTCTATATCTATATATAG
>JAPYZE010001570.1:0-31837 GCA_030522805.1 Leptomastidea abnormis | reverse complement strand
TATATATATATATACAAATGTATTCTATGAAAAGCTCATACAGACAGCTCGATCTTTTTTCTTTTCTTACGTATAGCTATATTATATTTTACGCAACTTGTTTACGTATATATATACATATAAATATAGCAGTTTGACTTTCTGCGTCTGGCGCTGAGAGAAATCAAGCGCCGGCGTTGTATGTATTAACACAAGTCAGATTTTTTAAACGTTTCTCTTGAGATCGAGTAGCATGGTAAAAAAAAAGTCAGTTGATGCCGGAACTTGAGCAAAATCTTTATAAAAGCAATAATAATTAGTTAAGGAGAGAGAGAGAGAGAGTTTGTTATTTCGCGTGTATATCGAATAATAAGTTGCATACAGCGCGCAGTTGGATACCGCAAAAATAAAACGTATAATGTTACAGAAGCTCTGATCTTACTGTCTTCCACATACACACGAGTATAATATACTTGATATAGATGCAAGAGAGTAAGCTGTAAGAGCACAAATTTGCTGGACGCATAAAAAATTATCTTTTAGGGCTATCTGCTTTCTTATTCACTCACTCTCTCTCTCTCTCTCTCTCTCTCTCTCTCTCTCTTTCTTTCTCTATCTGTTCTGTAGATATTGGGGAGAATGACGGCTTTGATGATGACAGACGAGCGTATAAAATAATAATTATTAATCATAGTTACGATTTGAATTTATAGCCGCAGGTAATCGGAAAAATTGTCGGGTGTAGATTATATTTAAATGCATCATAATTTAGGTATGTACTGCAGCAGATATATATCATCGCGCAGCAGCATATATATATATGCATAAGTGATATTTCGCGGGCAAATAAGCACCGCACTGCTGCGATCGAGATTTTCCAAAATACACACGGCGCGTTAAGCTTTATTAGTATACTTATATATAGTCGAGGCTGTTGCTGCTGCTGCTGACTTATCAGTAGAAATATAGTTGTCCAGGTATATGAGTATAGAAGACGACGAGGTGAGAACTGAGAAGCGAGGTGAGCATATACATGTACACGCAAATATCGCGAGATGATAAGGGAAGAAACGGGGGGTGGGGAGGATGAATCGGATCGAGAGGAGGGTGGGACCTGATGGTATTGTATACATAATATAGAATATATCATTGCGAATCGTGTGTGTGTGTGTGTGTGGCCACTCGGCACGCAGGCAACGCAGTAATGAATATTACAATAGCATCGCGAGGAGGAAGAGGAGGAGGCATAGGATCTATATGTTAAGTTAAGCCGCGCACGGGAGACGAGAAGAAGTATGTAGGTACCTAGATAATAATATATAGGTACCTACCTAT
This sequence comes from Leptomastidea abnormis, assembly GCA_030522805.1. Taxonomy (NCBI): domain Eukaryota; kingdom Metazoa; phylum Arthropoda; class Insecta; order Hymenoptera; family Encyrtidae; genus Leptomastidea; species Leptomastidea abnormis. Next base: position 30,523 of record JAPYZE010001570.1, on the reverse strand, counting down.
AGCATACGTTATGTGTGCACGTTAGCGGAGAGCATGTGGGCGCACGTGTGTATACTTTTCTCTCTCTCTCTCTCTCTCTCTCTCTCTCTCTCTCTCTCTCTCTCTCTCTCTCTCTCTCTCTCTCTCTCTCTCTCTCTCTCTCTCTCTCTCGTTACATAAGCCCTCGTCTCTCGCATACACACTCTCGGTGGAGCTGAGCTGAATGTGTACCTCGAGAGCTATAGCCATCCGCCCGTAAACAGCCCGAGAGTAAGAGAGAGAGAGAGAGAGAGAGTGCGTGAGAGAGACGGAGGAGATAAAGAGGAGGCGGCGGTGGACAACGTTGACGCGACTATAATATATGTATAATGCAGGCGGTAGCTTTAGCATGATGGATACTGTTGGTGGTGGTGGACTCATCGAGGGATCACACGCTAGTCGAGCTCCGAAGCAGCAGCAGCAGCAGCTCATAGTTTTCTTTTTCTTCTTCTTCTTCTTCTTCTTCTTCGCGGTTTGAGCCATTGCGCGCGCACAACGCACACCTATATAATACCCATAGCCGCTTGCCCGCGCGGGCTTTCCTTTGCTGCGGTTCTAATAGGTATACTTATATACGGCAAGCACACGCGGGCTTTATTTGCTTTCCGCAAAGTCCTATAATTACAAACGCATACACAGGCAACTCGGCGTCCGGAGACACCAACTTGAAGATTTTTATAGCAACTGCTGCTGCTGCTGCTGGTTTATTATTTTCTTCTTATAAACATCTGTCCTCGTTTGTATACCGACTTGATTTATTTTCTCTTCATATTTCGTTTACTGAGTTTGTGCAGTGCAGTGTGTATTTGTTTTCGCGCACCTTTTTTTCTTCCTGCTCTGTTTCTCGCTTATAATATTTGCACGAGCAAGAGAGTCGCCGTCACCGATGACAAGGTACATAATATATCCCCCCCCCCTTAGCTTTCTCTCTATATATCTATCCTCCTTATATACTTATTTCCATTTGCTTTTGCTGTGCGGCGAGATGCCCTAGAGAAATCTGGAGCTTGTGCTTGTGTTGCTGCTGCTACTGATACTACCGGTTTATAAGCCTTACTTAACTGTTTCTCACTTATTAAATATCTGTATTTATTTATTTGTTTGCTTTGTTTCTTATTAAATTATCAATTAACTTCAATTCTTATATGCGTAATTCATTCAAGTATGTACCTATAACTAAGATAAATATATAAATATAGGTGTACAAGTTAATGTAATAATTAGGTACACGTGATTTGTTATAGGTGAAAAAAGAAAGCGATATGGTTAATGTGAGGCTAAGATGACGGGGTATCGACATGACGATAGACAATAAAAAAGAAAATAATCAATTAAAACAACTTGATATGAGGCCATGTCTTCAAGCTCAAACAATAAATTGCAAATCCTTTGGGACCAATTCATATGCGCCGAAGCTCAAAGTTACGAGGTGATTATTTATTTATTTTTTTATTTTTTAATAATCTTATAACAATTAAACATTTATACGATATCTAAATGTATATTGCTGATATATAAGAAAATAAGACTTGGTTGATTTGGATTATAAGAAGGACATGCATATTTATATAATGTCACAACAGGAAAACGTAACGACATTTTTTTTATCTTTATAAATCTGTTAATTTGTATTTGTATTATTATTATTATTATTATTTATTTTTTCCAGAAATCCTGCTGGCTCGATGTCTTTTTAGCCGAGCTATTAGCTCTGGTTAACGAAGGCCACAACATCAAGGATGTTCTTTCCTTCTGGTAAACATTTATATACTTGTTTTATTATACGTGTGTGTGTGTGTGTGTGTGTGTGTGTGTGTGTGTGTGTGTGTGTGTGTGTGTGTGTGTGTGTGTGTGTGTGTGTGTGTGTGTGTGTGTGTGTGGGGAGAGCATACATTACCGATTCACTCAACTTATCTAACCATTTTTCTCATTTTTTTTTCTTCCATCTTTAGTAATTCATGTTAGCACCATTCGTTTAATATATTAAATTATTCTGCTACCTTGTCTATGAAACTCTTAACTTGAAGACCAGATGCATTTAAAAATCTAATGAAAACGAGTTCAACCGCGATGAGTTTTTTGATTACGTTATTATAATGCTTAAACACACGTAACCATTTTCTTCTTCTTTTTCTTCTTCTTCTTCTTGTATTTCTTTCAAATTCCAACATTGCTTATTTTATTTATTCGGTCATAAGAATCTGCAATTCTTTATTCTCTCAATAACCACAGGGTTATTAAATTTAAAAAATGAATTAAATATACCAACAAGTAAAATACAGCTACACACGAGAGGAAAACTTATTGATTTTAATAGCAACTGAAATATGAAACCGCAACTGTGCAATGCGAGAAGCAAGAAAGTAAGAAAAGAAAAGAGGAAGTAGAAGAAGAAAAAGAAAATTCTATAAGGTGCAGTATACGTATATTATAACTGTCGCTGTTTACAGTTCAGTGGGCGAGGGAAGCGTGGCTACGCTGGTCGCTTGCGAATTGCTCGGCGACGTGCACCGACTATGCGAATCCGCAGCTGCTTCCCAGCAGCAGCAGCAGCAGCAGCTGCTGTCGAGAGATGTCGTCAGCGGGGGCAGCGAGTCCGAGCTGCGCTCGCTTCGGGCCTACCTGACCCGCGAGCGTGGCTGGCGCTGCCTTGCCGCCCTCCAGCTCCTGGGCCTGCGCGAGCTCAGTTGCGCCCAAGAGCTCGTGGCTCTGCTGCTCGCCCTCTACCCTCTGCTTGCCGCCGCGGATCCAGATCCGAGTCAAGCCGATGCCGATGCTGCTGCTGTCGCCGCCGCCGCCGCCGCCGAGCCAACTCGGCCGAATCCCTACCTTGTCTTTCACCGCAACGAAGACGAGGATGAGGAGGACGGCTTGGAGCAGGGGGCCGATCTGATATCGCTACAGAAGAAGCGCAAGAAAAAGAGACGAGCCACCGGTAAGTCGGATTATAACCATCTCTCCTCTACTACTTCGCACCCTACTTTTCCTCATCTTCATCTTATTTTTCTTCTTCTCCTTTCGTCTTTGCTCGGCTTAACTGAGATCTGATATTAGACCGTTATGTCGTCATTTCAGTGATCGACTGCGTTCGAGCAGGTATGAAAGCTACGGATGACGGATTCGAGAAAGCAGGCCAACTGAGCAGCGCCACATCCACGGCTCTCCAAGGCGAGGCGGCAGCAGCAGCAGCAGCTGTATCCCGACGCAGACGTCGCCGTAGACGGGGACCAAATTCTCAATCCAACTATGCAGCGACAAACCGTCCCTTCTTCTCCGACAAGAGGCCGGAACCACTGCTGCAGTCTCAACAACAACAACCACAACAACAACAACAACAACAACAACAACAACAACTGTTGCCACAACAGTCCGGGAGCGAGTCCGAGGTGGAAGGCGAAGAACAGTTTGGGGTTACCGGTCAACGCTCGCTCACTCTGAAAATCCGGCTGAACCCCATGGATTTCGAGTACTTCAGCTCGGTGGTTCGCAGCGAGGACGAGCTTGCGCGGCGCTGGGAGGCGCTGTCCGGAAGTGGCCGTCGCAGCCTTGATTACTCGTCGCGAACCTCGCGCTCCTCCGGAGGCCGGAGACGGACCGGGCCCCAGGAGTTGCTAGACGATCGCGGTCGCGCTGTCCTCGAGTGCACCGCCAGCCGGTACGAGGTCAGGCTGCTCGTGCTCCGAATTCTCCTGCTAGCCTTTCAACAGGGACCGCCGCCGCCGCCGCCGCCGCCAGCACTTTGTCCTCGAGGAGAGGCTGGCTCTGCAGTGCAGGTCTTGCGCTTTGCCTTGGACAACCTTTGGGCTCTGCAGTTCGCTCCCCCGGGCCTCACCGGCCTGGAGCTCGCTGGCCTGCGAGCTGCTTCCGCTCGACTGGTCCTTGCCAGCCTCGAGCGAACCCTCCAGCAGACCGAGGACACCACCAACTCCGGGGCGGCTCTCATTCACAACGGTCTCCTCCCGGTCGCGCTCAAACTGCTGGAGGACGCCTGCTGCTTAGGTACGCGCCAGCATCCAAGTGCGCTTCCTCCCGAAGAAGCGGCCCTGCAGCAGGAGTTTGTCTTCGCCACGCTTCACGCTTTGATCTCTTTTCTTTACTGGCTGCTACGGCAACACCAGCAGCAGCAGCATCATCATCATCATCATCATCATCATCACTGCGTCAACTATCAGCAGCAGCAGCAGCAGCAGAGCAGCCAGCAGCTGCATCAAGCACATCTGGCTCAGCAGCAACAGTCCGAGAGGCTGCGCGACTTCCTCGAGCTCTTTCGGCTGCTCAGCGAAAGCCAGGAGAGCCGGCTACTCGAGCGCGCGGTTTTGTTCGTGCTGGAAGTGCAGCCGCCACCGCCGCTCCCGAGCACGGAGCTCGAAACCGGGAAGACCTTGCAACGCGCGAGAAAGCTGGTCGAGATGCTGGGTCTGCTGGTGAGCGCGCTGAAGAAGACCAGGCTGGAGCTTGGCCACGCTAGCCGCTGTCGGAGGCTCCGACACAAGGTCTGCGTGGAGCAGGACACCAGCGAGACCCATCACCACGCGGACGAGCTTGGAGCTCCGTACTGCCTCGAGAGCGCCTCGAACGTGCTGGCGGCGGCGGTGGCCCGCTCCTCTTCAACGGGTACTCGGCCTCTCTGCGCCGTATCCGCCCTCTTTGCCAGCCTCGCCGGCCTGCTGCGCGAGAGCCACCCCTACGGGCTCGAGCTTCAGATCCGGCTGCTCAAGGTCATGGCTGGCTCTGGCGCCTGCTGCTGCTTTCCTCCGAAGTTCCTGCTTGCCAGTGTCGTGGCTTACCTCAAGCGCGCCAACACCCAGGCCTATCACCTCACCGCCGCCCTCGTCGAGAAGGTCATGTTTAAGGAGCTGGGTGGCTATCCCAGCACCGAGGACAGCTGCGACTTCTGCTGCAGTATCAACGTTCACTCCTGGGACTTTGTCGAGCTGTACAACGAGTGTCTCGACTCGGCAAATAAGACTCTTTGCCACGTACTCATGAGGCACCTGCTCAAGGTCACATCCGGCTCGACTCCCCTTGTCAAGCAGGAGCTCCTCTTCCGCGTTTTCTATCCGACTTTTCTCAAAGCCAAAGCATCGCTCGATGATCCCAGTCGGCAGGACAATCTTCCGACCGTCAAGTTTCTCATTCAATCTTGCCTCTCGGCCATCACGAGTTTAATTGTCAATGCGAGCATGTACCAGCAATTTTTGGAGCTTAATGGATTGAAGGAAGTCTTGAGTTTGCTGCCAAATCAAGCTTTTATAAAAAACGTTTACGCGATTTTGGAGATAGCGGTGATAATGGAAATCAAAATTGTCAGCTTTAGCGAAGAAGGTGATAACAAGTCAGCCAGACCTGCAACTAGGACTTTATTTGAATTTTTGGAGAAAGAAACTAGTGCCTTATTAAATGTGATATTAAATTCATCTGACATGATAAGCATGTTTGATGAGATGGGAGGAGATAATTCAAATCAGCAAAAGGTCATTTTTCATCAAGCAAGCGGAGTTTGGCGAGCAGTTGCTGGAGTTATACTTTGCAGTCCCAAATTCCGTTCCGAATTGAAAGCTCATCCAATTTACGATAAAGCGCTGTCTCTTATCGAAAAATTAGCAGTTGCTGTCTCTACTAATCGCTTCAATGGTAATCACCCCTTTGAAATTTCAACCATGTGAAATATCATGGCTATAAAAAATTGATGAAGAAAAAACATATTTATCTGTTTGTGAATAATCAGTGTCATGTTGTGCATGTGTTTTAGGAGGAAATAAATTTGCGGTTCGTTTATTGGAAGCCATGTTGACGTGTTGCCTTGTAGCATCAATACCTAGTAAGCTTTTCATGAAGATTATTGAATTTTTTAACATCCATGATATTATTATTATTATTATTATTATTATTATTATTATTATTATTATTATTGTTGTTCATCAATTAACTGTATTTTTCAGATGAAAATAATATACTTGTAGTGCTTGGCGATGCACTAATGAATCCTCAAGTAAAATTAAGCGATGCTATAAGTTCAGTAGTGGAAGTTTTACTTCAAGTCTCAATGCTTAGGCCCAGTCAAGAACAAATAGTTCCTCAACAAAATAGAACCAGAGTACATGTTTTTTCGATATATTTTTCTAATTCGATAGAAATGAAAATTTAAATGAAAATACTAAATTCTATTTATTATTTTTCAGTTATCAACTGTGACGATAGACATTTCAACAGACTGGGGAGAAGCAGAAGATAGTAGTCACGGAGAGTACATTACAGCTGACGACGGATATGAAGCGGACATTGAAGTTCCTGTAAAAACTTCTGATTTGTCACTAGTCAAGCGAGCCAATAATTTAGATGTAGCGTCCGAAGTCGTCCGAGGAAACGCAAACGCTCATCCAACGCTGTGTTCTCTGTCGATTGATCTTCTCATTCATTTTGCCAAGCAGTAAGCTCAAAATTTTATTTAAAATTATACTCACGTATATTTACTGTGACGAACACGAAATTGTAATTTTCAGAGGCCTGAACAAAGAAAGAAATCATGTTATAACAAATGCTTTGAGAAGAGTGTCAATTATTTGCAAAGAGAGTATTTCCAGTTGCGCTGCATTGGCTGGGACTGGAGCTATAATGAGAGTACTTCAAGGCTTCAAAAACGTATTAGAAAGCCGAGATTCCGATTATCAAGGTAGAATTTCAATAAATGTTACAGAGATCGCGATGACGATTATTTATAGTTGACATATATAAATTATTTCAATTTCTTATTTTAACTTTCAGAGCTCCAGAACGCGGTTCTCGAAGTTTTCACTCTTTTGGCTTTGCGCTCGATATCACCCGCAGAACTGGTCTTTTACCTCAGCTTTTTTAAATCCCCTTCACCACCGCTTTTATCTCTACTCGAGCCGCTATGTAGGCTTGTGATCACGGCCAAACCGCAACCGAACTTTATTTTGTCTTTTCCTACCTTGCAAGTAGAGCAGCCGCAAACGATTGTGAGGGACAGCTGTGGTTTCGAGGAGTACAGAAATTTAGAGAAGGCAGATAATCTCGTGAAGAATTTTCGTAAAAAGCACTTGACCCACGAGGTGTGCAGTCCATGGTCGGTGCACGCGGTTTGTCTACCCATCGGTAACGATCTGTCGTGGTCTGTCTGGCTTCAGGGCTGCTCCATTTCTCTTTGGCTACGCGTAGAAAGAGGAGGCATGAATACCAGCAATAGAGGTTTACAAATTGCCTACGACTCTACGCTGAGCTCGGAAAGCGATAGCTTATCCGACTGGGGCTTGCTTTCCGACAACTGGAGTCGAGAAGGTTGCATACATTATTTATTTATTTATTTATTTATTTATTTTTTTTGCTCTTGCTTGCTTTCATGTTATTTATTTTATACTCTTAATTTTTGCAGTTTTTATAGGATCGTCATCTCCACCTATGCCTACAACCATACTTCACATGTTGTCTGTGGGCTTTGAATCACTAGTGGTAGAAACATGGCTTGATTTAAAATCTGGTACAAATTATAATTTTTTAAATTTTAAAATAAAAAAATATTGTTTTAAACTTGATTATTTATATGCAGATAAACTAATATTGCGGCTTACACGACCGGACGACAAAACAAATAGGACTATATCGGAAACTTCGATACACGGAATGTTACCTTCGGGTAGATGGCATCATTTATCGTTAAACTTGAAAGATACCGTCTTGAATAAGCATAGTGCTGTGGTTGAAGTAACTATTTGGGTGGATGGATGGAAAGAAATCAGAGCACAGTTACCTTTTGATGGACTATTAATTAGAAAGCCTGGAACTACTTGCATCATGATTGGTCAATCGGGGCAAAGTGCTTCGGGAGCTTGGTATCTCGGTAACGTCATGATGTTTAGGTGTGTATGATTTACTTATTATACATATAGTTGGTAAGTTCATGTTAGATTATAAAAAACATTTTAATAAAATAATTTTTGAATTGTTAAATTTTAGAGCTCCAGTATTTAACAGTGAAAAATCATTGTATTTAGCAAGTCTTGGGCCTAATTTTACGAGCCTTGCAGATTGTGTCTTGAGTTACGTCAATCCAGATTTTACATCACTTATAGCTTCAGGAGCTCTTGATGGACTTGAAGGTCTTAGAGTTGGTTAGTATATTAATCTTGTATTTATTCTTTTCATTTTATCATGATCCAAAAAAAAAAATTATTTTTAGCAAGTGAAAAAGTAGATTCAAATAGAAAAAAATCAGCTGGAATAAAACTTGCTGCGGATGCCAGTATTTCTGACTCAAAAATTGATTGGGATTCTCTAATGGATGTAACTCATTCACATTTAACTGATCTTCAAGATAGTTTATTATTGAGTTTTGAAGCCCAAAAACCTCATCTTGTTCATTTATATCCTCAAGCAGTCGCTAATGCCAATGGTAAAAATAATATTTTTAAAAAAATCTTACATTTTATTTTTTCTTAAAATGTCACGTTTTGATTAATGTTTAAAATGTTCATTAGTGGTCAAAAATTTCTTCCCGGGTCAACCTGGATTTAGAATAATATCTGCACCCGAGCACAGAGTGTCGCAGCAGCCACCACTAACACTCCCATCAATTTCAACCACAGAACTGCAATGTCAAAGTTACAAAGGACTCGTATCTTCCGCAAGCTTGATCGGTGGAATGCCCATATTTTTATATTTATTCGCTAGAGTGAGTTAAGACTTGAATAAGCAATGTATCTCAATCTTTCAAATTATACTAACTTTTCATGTTAATTATAAGGTTGTAGAACTCAAGTCGAAAGAGGAAGAGCAGGCAATGGCTTTGTCGGTGGTATTGAACTTAGTCCGAAGTGATGCTGGATTGTTGTGCCAATATCGATCGGAGGGAGGAGCATCCGTTCTTTTGAAAGTCTTGGAATCATCTCGATGTTACGCTGGCAAGCACATATTGAAAGCGATTTTCGATGCCACCTGCGACGCACCTATACTTATCAAAGACGTGGAAACGAACAGTCATATGATATCCCAAAATAGCGAGGCAGTAATTATAGATCCAGAATTAATCAAGTGCGCTCTTGAAGCGTGGAGAACTTGGGCAGTCCATGATACGTTAAATCTCTTACTCGAAGCGATGCTTTTCCTATTGAAAGATCAGCATCCGCATAGAGAATTTAACGCGGCCCAGTTAAACCGAGTTCGAATCGTTGATACGATTCTCGTTATGTGTAAGGTAAATGTCATTTTATTCTCATCTTATTCATACAATATTTATCTAAAAATGTGAGTTTTTAAATAAATCACATTTCATAGGACCACTTTTTGTACGAAGAAGTTGATATTTCAATGGATGCCACTACTGGCAGCGCAGTGGTGGAACTTATAAGAGCATTGATGGGTGCACCACCTGAATTTCCTCATCTAGTTTTAATTACGGATTATTTAATACTTGTTCACAAGGCCTCAGAAACTTATGTAACTCACTCAAGGCATAACATGTACTTTATACTGGCTCCCTTAGACGAAACAAGATCATCCTCTACTAAGGCAAGCCTTTCTTACTTTTAATATTTCTTTTAAATCAAGGCACTCAAAAATTAATTGTCTTAATAAAAATAATTTTAGATTTTATTCGATTCGAATCTCAGCGAGGCAATGAACACTTTAGAAAACAGTAAATTGAATAAAGCTCTGGCAAACGAACAAATCCAGAAGGAGGAGCACGTAACGAGAGAACGCAAGGAGGAGGAATTTAATCTGGAAAACGACACGTCATCTCAGGGTCAGGATACAAGTGCCGGTGAGGATTCGGGTATCGCTGCAAGCGAAAGTTCAAATCAGCAGCCGAGCGACAGACAACAGCAGCAAACAACTTGTTCCGATAAGAAGAGAGCATGTCAAGGGCTAGTGTGCGAGGGTTTGCTACTTTTATTGCGAGATGCACTTAGAGTCTTGCCGGACAGCCAGGTAGGCTCGGTACTGAAACACGTGCTAAGGGCTGAGCTGCTGCTCGTCTTGTCGAACAATCCAGACGCCCGAGTACGAACGGCTCTCATTAAGGTCATACAGGTTTACCTTCAACGAGCCAGCGACGAGCAGGTCAACAAGTTCATCAAACAAAAATACTTCATGCATTTAGCACATCAAATTTCTCTTTATCCGGGAAGCGAGCCATTGGTCGTTACCTTAGAAAATTTAGCCCTCAAGATACCCAATCTCACTGCCATGCCACCAATCCTGGCGATGATTCCACGAGCTGCGGCCACAGATGTTAATGTTGCAAAGCCTCTCGTCTTTTTTATCACCGAGCTCATTACAAAGGTTCGTAAAACATATCAATAATATTATGATATTAGGTATTACTTGTAGTTATATAAATTAACAAAACGAAATCGAGCTGAGCTTTTTAAAATGGACGTTAAACTAGACTCCAAACTCCTTGAGAGTACTGCTGGAGCAAGGACTGATGGAATCCGTAGGAAGAAGCTTATCAAACGGAGCCCATGTCACCTGCTCTTCCTCCCTGTTCCGCGACTTGCACGTCTTGCTTGTGACGATGGTGACTAAACTCCTGGACGCACCGGGAAATTATCACATGCAAACAGTCGCCGACATGCACGTTATACTGAACCACGCCGAGTTTAAGGAAAGATCCCGGTGCGGAATGAACAAGAGCTGCGTATCAGCAGTGAGGGATGCCCAGGTTGCCCTGTTTGACGGTGAACTGGACATTCTCACCACTAAAGTCTCCAGTCACTCTGGATTCCGTTTAAAGAGCACCGCTTCTTATTTGGCTTCATCTTCATACATGACCGGCGGTAAACTAGAAACTTGTATATAATAACGCCGCCTTTATTATAAGCCAAACTCCGCATCACACGCTTAATGCAAAAAATATGAAAATAATAATTATTATTCTAGCTTTAACGACATCGAGCGAACACAGCGATCACGGCTCGCGTTCGTCGAGCTATGCCAACCTGCCAATCGGATCGAGCTCGCTGAGCCGCGAGCCGGGAAAAGGCGAGCTGAATGATCGGTTCCGCATGACCTTGAATCGAGCGGTAGACTTCTTGACTACGGCCGACGACTCGCCCTCCGTTAGCGAGCTGCAGCTGAGCAAGCGTCTCTTCTCTATTCTGCTGCACGGTATTTCCTCGCCCCTGAACAAGAAGGCCTATTGGGTGAACGCATGGTCGGCCAGGTCTGCGTTACGCAAAAACACAGCCAGGATCATGGTCTGGCTCATGGGACCACATCAGAGCAACAGCACTCGAGTTTACGCTGTGCGATCGTTGATGGAAGAGCCCAAGGCCCGTGAGATTCTTGCTACTCTCCTCGAAGTTCATCCGCAGGTGATTCGCCGGATTTATCTCGGGATCATTTCGTAATAGATATATAGTGTAGTGTCTTATTAAAAATAATTTCTTAATTTAGGAAATAATTCATTTTAGGTCGAACAAAAGTTCAGCGTCTTCTTTTGGGATATGCTACAAAAGAAAGACGAGATGCCAAGCGCAGATGGACGAATATGTGAAGAATTACAGGAAGCGCTGAGAGTCTGGGAATTAGCCAAGGGAATTGATCAGAGCTGTGCCGAAACTTGGCTCGAGGAGTTGGCCCTGTTGAGGCGTGAACTCACGAAGGAAAGGAATACGTGGATCGAAAATCAGCTAGCAGCTATCCAAAGGTGTATACCACCGAATTCAACAAATTTTAATTAATTAAAATGAAAATATTAATTTTTTGTGTTTTGGTTGGTTGATTCTCAGGATATCTAATAAATTTGAGCCTCTAGCTAAACAACTGACAGAAAACGCCATGACGATAACTCGAATGGTAGTCGAAGAGCAAAACCGGGAACGGAAGACTCTCATTGAAAAGCTCAAGCACTCGCGTAGCTTAGAAGCTCAAGCTATGGCCAAGTGGCGAGATCTCGTCAAAAGGCTGACTCACGAGAGAGCACCTTGGCACTTCTCCGAGAGTTATCCAAGAAGTTGGGAACTTGATCCTACCGAGGGTCCCGCTAGGGTTCGCATAAAATTGCAAAGATGTCATTTGAACATCGAATCCAGATTCTTCTTACCTGATCACAGGGATAAACTAGGTAAAAATATACGTATATTTTAAACAAAAAAAAAAAAAAAAAAAATCAGAAAATTGTACTAAATTATTTTGATTGACATAAACAGAGGCAGCAAAATTAGAATCGCCTTTATCATATTTATTCAAAACCGATAAAGAAGAGGCAAATGTGAGCTCTTTGATCGAAAGATTGCACACAAGCGAGAGAATTCAAAAAATGGCTCAAGCTAAAGTTGTTACACCTCAAGCCGAGTTGTCCGGCGAAGCATTAATTGGAGAAACTTGTTTTTACTTTGTACCAGACAATCCTAATGTAACCCTACATACCGATGTAAATCAACTTTTATTTGCTTTTTTTCTTTAATTAAAAAAATTTTGATTTTAATTGATTTTTAACGCTTTGTTTTTTTTTTTTTTGCCTTATAGATAGCATTGGGAGGTCTAGACTTAGCAATGGCAGGCGGCACTGTGTGGCGATTAGAGGACATAAGAGAATTACATCGTCGAAGGTATCAGCTGCAAGACAGGGCAATTGAGATTTTCCTTATAACAGGCAGAACATATTTATTAGCCTTTGATTCCTCCAAGGTAAATATTTCTTCTATGCATTTTAAACAAGTCCTTGATTTAATGTAGATAGGAGAAATTCAAATGTTTAAGTGATGGTAATAAACTTTTAAGGAAAGAGAAGAATTTGTGTCGAAGCTTTCTAATTGCAATTTACCGAGACGTATTCCTGGAGATGATCTAGGAGAAGCTGTGGCCTTGTGGCGCAGTGGTACGCTTACAAATTGGGAATATATTACTTGTTTGAATAAGTTAGCTGGTCGTTCTTACAATGATTTAATGCAATATCCCGTCTTTCCATTTGTTCTTGCCGATTACAAAAGTGAAACAATTAATTTGGAAAATCCAAATATATACAGGTATATACAAATTTAAAAATTTCATTCAATAACATAAAGGAAATTCAAGAATTTTATTTTTTAGAAATTTCAAAAAACCTATGGCAGTTCAAGATAAGAAAAATGAGCAGCATTACATTAATAATTATAATGTATGTAGTATTGTAATTTTTTTTTATCATTTTTTTATTAATAACATGGATTTTCTTAACATTTTTAGTACTTGAAACAAGCACTTTCAGAAGGATTTAATGCAATAACTTTAAATCAAGAACCTTTCCATTACGGGTCTCATTATAGTAATTCAGGTACTGTATTACACTTTCTGGTACGACTTCCGCCGTTTACTAGCATGTTCCTAAATTATCAAGGTAAAAATTTATCTCTAACATCACATTACAAACAAATATTAATTTTAATAAATTAATAAAAAATTCTTAATCCTTATAGACAATAATTTTGATATACCAGACAGAACGTTTCATGCTTTAGCCACAACTTGGCGTTTAACGAGCTGTGATTCAACAACTGACGTAAAAGAGCTTATTCCTGAATTTTTTTACTTGCCAGAATTTCTTTTAAATTTTGAAGGTGATTTCTCATATTATTCAAAAAAAGAAATTCTGAAATAAAACAATTTAAATCTGTACTAATTCTATTAATTTCTAGGTTTCAATTTTGGAATTAGGCAGAATGGTAGTCGAGTTGGAGATGTTGAACTACCGAAATGGTGTGGTGGAGACGCTAGATTATTTGTTTTGGCACACAGAGCAGCTTTAGAATCTGATATAGTCCGTGAAGTTTTACCATTTTGGATAGATCTAGTTTTTGGATTTCGACAAACTGGCAAACCTGCAGTTGAAGCTATCAACGTCTTCCATCCAGCGGTACAATTTTAAATTGATTATTTTCTCATTAAACAAATCAAGGTGAATAAAAAATTCTAAATAATTTAAAAATCATGCAGACATATTACGGATTTGATGCAGAGCAAATTAAAGATCCACTTGAACGACAAGCTTGGGAAACAATGGTTAAAACATACGGCCAAACTCCTGCGCAATTATTTAAGACTCAACATCAATTACCCATTCAAAATCTGGGTGTCCTGCCTCCATCCGATATACCTCGGGTTATTGAAGGTGTTGAAGGTATGAACTTGAGCTAATTTTAAATAGGTCTCCAATTTTTTAATATTGAAATTATTAAAAAATGCAAACCAAAAATAAATTATAATTAACAGGTATTAAATGGGGAAATTACGTTGGTGCCCCAGGGAATGAGCCAAATATTTGCTGGAAGCACAAATATAAAATTTTACTTGCTTCACTTGTACCTCTTGTGACTGGAGATGTATTTGGATTACCTGTGTGCACAACCTTAATCCTTGCTTATTCTAAAGCTAAAGGTATTTTCTTATAAATTGTTTTCTTGATTTTCTTATGACTTGTGTCTGAAATAATATATCTAAAATGCAAACAGAAAATGGTATGCTAAGTAATACGTCAGTCCAAGGTGCCGGATTAGTTTCTTGGAATAGCACAGATGGAATTGCAAGGCTCAAGACTAAAAAGGAACATCCACCTAGACCGCTTATTAAAGCTTCAGGATTAGATGCTGTATAAAAATATAAATATTTTTTTTAATTTTGTATATAATTTTTTTTTCCTAATATCAATTATGTATTTCTTTATATTTTAGATTTCTACTATGAAATCTTCACCAGATTGTGAACAATTGTGGATTGGATATTTTTCTGGACGAATTGTAGTGTACACATGCACCGTGGATGCTACTGGCAAAATGGAATTTGGTTCCTTTTCACCAACTGTGTTACTTGCTCATAGAAATCGTATTACTGTTATAGATTTATCCAGAGATTTTAGGATTGCTGTATCAGGAGACAATGATGGAGTTTTAGTAATATGGGATTTAAATAGGTAAAAATTGATAGGAAGAAATAAAATACAATAAAAATGATAACGAAAACTTGTATGAATGAGTTTTGATCAAATATATTTTTGCAGCTTAACTTATGTTAGATCAATCATGTGTGAAGATAGTCATCCCATTTCTTTAATTACAATAAGCGAGACCCTAGGTGATATTGCAGTGGCTTATCAAATAACCAATCATACTGGAAGTACTATAGATAAACTATCTGATTTGAGAGTGTATACTATTAATGCAAGACTTGTTGGTTCTGTTGCATCAAAAAGGAGAATTACTGCTCTTTGTTACAGTAATGCTGTAGAAGGCGTTTCTGTTAATGTTATTGCAACTGGCTTGGATAACGGTGTAATAAGGTAAATCAATTAAATTTTCCAAGTCTATTTTTTAGTTTTTTTACTATTTCGCAAATAATTAACTGAATTTACAGGCTTTGGAGTAGTTGGGACTTGAGATTAGTCAGAGAAATTAGTAGTAGTAAGGGATGTGGAAGAATTGTAGCAATAACATGGTCATGTGATCAATATCATTTATATGCTGCAACGGCAGACTGTACAGTTATCATTTGGGATGGAGATAAAAAATTGCATAATGGAACGCCTAAATTCGTCAATCTTACTACTCTTTGAATTAAAAATAAAACTTAACAAACTTATTAATAATATTAAACATGAAAATGCATTTGTACAGTTATTCATAAGTAAAATTTAATAAATTCTTTACCAATTGATTCTAGCAATAATTAGCTTAAAAATTAAAAAAGAAATAAGTGATCATGTAATAATTATTTTGAATTGTAAAAATCCAAGTCCTGCAAGTACAAGATATAATTTTATAATGCTTAATATATTTTTACATAATGTATTGTATAGGCGAACTAATATTAATTTTTACTCAAGTATTATTTTTATCATTTGTTTTCATAACATTATAATGATTATACTCATTTTAATTGTGTACCATAAAATATTTATATTTTTTATATTGCATTGTAATATTTTTCACTTATGATATTAAATTTTTAATAATGATTAATTTTGTGTATATGATCTTAGCTTATTCATATAAAATAATTTAATATATTTATTGTAGTTATTCAATATTTTCAATAAAAAACAATTGAATTTTTTGGGTTTAAAATTGGAATTTATTTTTCATAAAATATACTCAATCTTGAATAGTTATTTAATTTAAAAAAGTATGTACAATATTTTTACAACTTTAAAATATAAAATAAATATTCACATTAAATTTCATTTAAATAAGGTTCTACAATTTCAAATAGAGGATAATATTTTCCTGCACGTTTAGCTACATCAAACGCAGTATCTTTGCTAGAATTTTGTATGCTTGGATCTATATCTGGATGCATTAAGAGTAATTGTAGGCATGGAAAGTTGTAAGAGCTGGCAGATACCAAATGCAATGGTGTTTGGTCACCTTTACTTTTAGCATTGATATCAGCACCATGTGCGATTAAAATAGCAGCACAATCAACATTATTCCAACAACAAGCGGAGTGCAATGGTTGCCAGTCATCTTGAGTTTTGGCATGAATTGGAGCTCCAACTTTTACTAAAAACTAGTAAATACAAGTCTAGTTATTAAATGATATATAAATATCCATGATCTTATAAAAATCTTTTTACCTTAACAATTTCAGTATGATTTCCGTAACAGGCTCTGTGTAGTGGGGTATAGCCATCTTTATCGGTACATTTAATAAGAGAGGGGTTTAAATTATAGTATGATTTGATTTTATCAAGATTCCCTTCCTCTGCAGCGCACAAGAAATCTTGTTCAATAGGATCTGTTAACAAAGAAATTCAACTAATATAATTTATGAAAATTTAAAATTCATATATCCACGTTCAAATTTAAAATTTCAACTTGAATTTGATGTTAATCAAATATGGTAAGTTTAATAAAAACATAAGATACAAGATGCATAAAGATATTTAACCTTTAGCATTTCTAGCTTCTTCGACTCCTTCGTCGTCCTCCTCCCAAGCGCTAACTTGCATTCTATCACTTGTCGGTTGATTCAATATCTGATCTCTTATTCTTTCTAAATCCATCAATTCGTCAGTTTCTTCGTCGGATGACATTTTTAATACCTAGTTTAATTTAATTTTTTTCACCAAAAAACAAAGTCAATTACAATCAATTTGATTTTTTTTAAGCGTCTAGCGCCATTCCAGGGGCTGGATTCTTTATCTATAATAAGCGTAAAGAATTTGAACGCAATAAACGCAGCGCACGGGCATGCTTTATATTTCTGTCTCACTGTGACGTGATGACGTCATACAATGAGAGCACGTTTCCATTTAACCAATGCATTTTAGCGTTGGCCTTCGGACGGCGTAAATTTTCACCCATGCCCGGACACAGATAAGATTCCATCCTAATATCGTGTCGCCAAAAGAAAACCGTCATCTCCCCGGTACTTGCAAGAAGTAACTAACCACGCATAGACATAATAATACAAAACTATCTATATTTTTATTATATTATTTAAAATCTTTAATAAACATACCATCTTTATTTGAATTGCTTAAATCTCAAACAAACACCAACACCGTGAGCGAGCGTAAGGCGCAAACGCAAAGTGAAATTAATATTATATATTAATCGATCTGCGCGCGCGCTGGGGCTGGCCGCTGGCGGCTGGATTGAATTTTTGCTGCAATTATTTTATTAGGCACTTCCAATCAAAAATAGCAGAAGACCGTTCTACGTTGCTTTGGCGCTCAAATATGTTATCGTGATTTGCATGCTATAGTTGCTTGTTTTATTAATACAATCGCAAGCAATTTTTTCTACTTGTAAAGTATTATTAAACGATATGTACTACACTGCAAGTGTATTGCAAGAAATTGTTTGTAGCATCAAGAATTGATTTGCATGTCCTATTACTAACATCTTGGAAAAATTTTGCATGAGGTGTTTTTTGCAACTCAAATAAATTGTGCACTGAAATAAACCAAGATATAATAATCATGGATAACTCCTCAAATGAAGAAAAATGTAAGTCCACGCCAGAGAGGAAAAAAGAATATGTACAACGCTGGTTACAAGTCAATTCATTTACTAATGCACAATTTGATCTGGATACTAGAGAAAAAACACCTCCAAACTCACCAAAACAAAATCAAAAACATACATTATGTACACAAGTCTCACCAATATTGGGTGGTAAGAGAATTGCATCTTCTCCTATAATTGGAGGTAGCAGGAGTCTTAAACGTGTTAAATTATTTAGAAGATCAATAATAAAAAATGAAAACAATGAAGCTACATTGCCAAATGTAGTTGAGGAAACAGAAAAATTTGAAAAAGTAACAAAATTTGAAAAAGGTTTAATATTTTGTTTTTAAGGTTACTTGCTAACTTGATAATCATTATATTAAAATTATTTAATTTTGCTTTTCAGATGATCATGATTGTAATAAAGCAACAAATGTATCAAAAATTGATAATCCAATTCTTTCAGAACCCTACAATACAATTACCAATGATATGCAAAATTTGAATGATCCAGTCTTGCAACAAAGCAATTCACAATTTATTGAATCTGTATCTAGTAAAGATGCAAGTAATGAAAATTGCGAAGTAAATGTGCAAGAAGTCCACAGTAATTCTGGCAAGACAGAAAGTGATCTTATAGAAGATATAGCTACACAAATAATAACAGAACAGGCTTGCTCTGCAAGCCATCTGCCTTGCTCACAAAATATTTCAAATCCATCGTCTAGCTCTTCAACTAGCTGTATTATCGGCAATGTGGATGAGCAAGGCAAGCTAAATACCACTGAAGCTAATACTAGCTTACAATTTTTAGGCGCTTCCTTAGATCAGATCGTTGATAGCCCTAGCACTTTGGAATGCAAGCTAGATTTTGGCAAAACATCTTGCATTTTGCATTACACCGATGAGAAACAAAAAAGGAAAAGCAAGCCCAAAAAGTAAGCAAATTTGTTTATCAAAAATAGTAGTATTAAACTAGCTAATGAATTTTGCTTTTCAGAGGAAGTTTGCTAGATGCATTAACGACATCAATGGCCAAAGCAAGATCTCATGTAAATTTGTTTCGACATCAATTGAACAGCAAGTCTAGCTTGATGGCAAGCAAGCCATTTGTACTTGCTCAAGTATTTGAATATCTGCCTAGGATAAACAACAATCAGTTTGCAAAATGTAAAGTCTTGGAAGATGCTAGCAAATTGCTAAGTGATTTGTCAAAAGGCAACACAATAACAATTATGAATGTACCTGAAATATCAGGTTTAGTGAATACTAGTGAAAAGCCAATACTCAAGATTTACGAACCTTGGGAGATGCTAGATTCAAAACAATTGCTTTTACATGTAACAAAATTTGTAGCTATACCAAGTGATTCAACGCAACTTGCTTTGCATTACGATTGTGTAGAAAACAAAAATTTGAAAGTCGTGTATGAACATCATTGTCCATGTTTGGATGAGCAAGTAGTATCCGTTAAATGTAAAACTAGCTTTACCAATAGTTCAAATGATATTGTGAAAATCATGCTTGACAACAATTATTATGAATAATAATCATGCTTAGTATCAATAAAAAGCTCGATATTGCATTTATTTACTATGCCAAATTTTGCCAACCATCAACCAAAAAGCTTTCTGTTTTACCGACCGAATTGCTGCGAGCAACGCGCAACTGTGCCGTCTTGCTGTCATTATATTTGTTGATTATTTGCTTCTCTTTTAAAACAGCGAGTGCAAAATTTTGGCAATTCTTCTTCCGCACGACCGTGTTTGTACATGTATAGTACACGCATTTCATCGGCAAGGCAAGTAAGTACTATTAATTAACGCAACTATTCTGTTTAGAGCATGATTTATCAACATGCAAGCATATTTAGCAAGTCAACAATGGTTAACCTTGCTGGAATTTGCTTTTTAGCATGTCAGTTACGACGACGACGACGACGACGCCAGAGCTTTATGAAGAGGTCAAATTATACAAAAATGCTAGAGAGCGTGAAAAGCATGACAACCAGGCTGATTTATATGCTGTTGTAAATACCTTGCAACATTTAGAAAAAGCATACATTAGGGATTGTGTCACACCTAAGGAATACACCGCAGCATGCAGTAAATTGTTAGTTCAGTATAGAGCTGCATTCAAGCAGGTACAAAATTGCGCTGTCATTACAAATTTTTGCTAGTTTGCATCAAGCTTGCTAATGCTATTATTATTATTATTATTATTATTATTATTATTGATGAATAGGTTCAAAGCGACCAGTTTCCAACGATCGATGCTTTTGCTCGAGCATTCCGACTGGATTGTCCTGCAGCATTGGAACGCATCAAAGAAGATAGACCTATCACAATAAAAGATGATAAGGGTAATACATCAAAATGTATTGCTGACATTGTTTCATTGTTTATTACAATTATGGACAAATTGAGATTGGAAATCAAGGCAATGGATCAACTACATCCAGATCTTCGAGATTTAATGGATACCATGAACAGATTAAGCATACTACCAAGTGATTTTGATGGAAAGCAAAAAGTTGCAGAATGGCTTCAAACTTTGAATAGCATGTCAGCATCGGATGAATTATCTGACACACAAGTTAGACAATTAATATTTGACTTGGAAACATCTTACAATGCTTTTAATAAGGTGCTTCATAATTCATAAACTGGTATATTGTAAAGCAAATTGTGTTTGAAAGAAAACGAATAAAAAAGAAAAATTTTTTGAAAATCCATTTTTGCAATAATAACAACAGTGTGTTCAAGTAGTACACAGCAAAATTTCACTAGTAGAATTTGCAAAATGTGCTTTGCATTTACATAAACGCGAATTTGGCAAAATTCTTGCATTTGTAATTGTTCTTGATCATCAAGCAATCAAGGATTTCCACTTTGCAAGCAAGTTTGTATGAAACAAGGCTTTTCTGCAACGTGTAAATTGCAATGCTCGTTGAATGCATGATGAAGGTCAAAACAGCAACTTGTTTAATTGACTTGCATTGCTTGACGCAAACAGTGTATAGGACTCTTTCAATTTTGATCTACGAAGCCTCGCGCAAGCAAATTGCGAGCTATTTAATGTAATGTAATGTGGGGGTGGTATACAGTTACAAAAACTTGCAATTGTAATGCATTACAATTGCAAGTTTGAAAAGCAAAATGAAAGCCAAACTAATCAGAATAATAGGTATTAATATTCAAGCATCCAATGTTTACTCACGATTTCCTTTTAAATTGCTTGGTGGATTGTGAATAGAATCACAAAATTTTTGCATGGGGAGCAAGAAATTTGCTTGCTAAATTTGTAGCTCTAAAATCAACTCAATGCAAGCTTTGCAGCTAGTGGTAGGTATACATGTGTAAAAAAAAGCACAGTAGGGGTGCTTATGGAGACCGCGCGCGCAGCAAGAAAGCGAGATCAAGGTGGAGATCGGGAAGAAAAACGGAGCGATAAATTCGCGGAAAAGCTTGCGTGAGTCTTTGAAAAGCCTTTGAGAGATGAGCGGTGCTCGCGCGCGAGGGATTGGAAGGCAAAACACACAAGCTGGCAAGAAGAGCAAGAAAGAGTGGAAAGGCAAAAGAGAGAGAGAGAGAGAGAGAGAGAGAGAGAGGGAGAGAGGGAAGGCTACGCGGGCCCGACCGGCGGGATACCACGCGCGAGGGCTTGAGTTGAGAGTTGGAGCCGAAAGAGAACGAAATATACAAGAGGTAGGTACAGCGGGAGCAGTGTTGCTGATCAAGTAGGTAATAGAGCCTGCTGCAGCGCAAGAAAACACGAGAGGGAACATCTCGTGTGGCTGCAAGGAAAAAGAGAGAGAGAGGGAGGGAAGAAGAACGCAAGAGGCAAAGAAAGGAGAAGTAGGTCTTCTGGCTGCTACCTAAGCGGAATGTCCTAATATACAAGGGAGGAGAGAGAGAGAGAGAGAGAGAGAGTGGAGTATTCGGGATCGAGATCGGAGCTCATGATGCATATAGTTTTCAGTCGGCAGCTCGAGAGCCGCTCATCCGAACCTCCTCTGCAAGTATAGCTTTTGCCCGAACACCCACGCGCGTGCGAATGAGTTTGTACTGTATTGCATTTTTGCTTTTCATACTTGCGCTGCTAATGCTATATACCGAATGCAATCGGACAACCTATTGCAGTCCTCAGTTTAGTTTAGCAGCAAGAAGGAGAGCAATCTCTCGGAGTTTGCGTTGATTTGGCGGTGACTCTGCAGCTGGACTCCCTGCGGCCGTGCGTGCGTGCGTGTGTTTGTGTGTGTGTGTGTGTGTGTGTGTGTGTGTATGTGTGTGTGTGTGTGTACCTATGCAACGCACGAGAGACGAAGCAATATAGTCGGCGGCAGTGGTGGTGGTGTTGAGCGTGTGTTTGTAGTAGCTCTCGATCCGCATCCGATCATCAGCATGAGGGGCTGGACCGGCCAGCAGCGAGGATAATGCTGGGCGTCCTCCTACGCATCCTCCTCCTGCTCAGCGTCAGCGCGGATCTGAGCCCACCCGCACCGGTAAGAAGCACACAGCATTTTTACCTATCATACTGCTTACACCTATAGCTATGCAACTCAGTTAGAACACTTTCTCTCTCTCTCTCTCTCTCTCTCTCTCTTTCTCTATTCTCATTTTGCTCATTCTCGATCTATTTTTCTCTCTTTTCTCTCTCCCTCACATCCGCTTGCAACTCTTTTTTTTTCTTTCCATCTCCCTGTCTCCTCTAGTCTATTTCCATCTCCTTTCTCTCTCTCTCTCTCTCTCTCACTTTCTCCCGCTTCTCTCATTCACAACTTGGAGGCGAATGAGCGCACGAGCGCTATATATATATATACATACTATCCGTGCGCACCCCTATTTTTGCTTGCGGCCTCCTTGCCTCGTCTCTCACTCTCTCTCTCTCTCTCTTTCTTTCTTGCTTGCTTGGTTTTTTTGCATTTCTCCTGGTTCCGCATATCCAGCTGCGCTGCCACTGCAAGCACCCGCATTTAACAATTGCCTTTTCACAGTCTCTGTGCAATATGCAGGTATAACTACATCTTGTTACTCGACCGTTTTTTCTTCTTTCTTCGTTTGAATTTTTTTTTTTAGGAAGCGCCGCCCGCGAGAGCACAAAACACAGAGAGAGCGTGCACATCCCACACACGCGCGCGCGCGCGGGGAATGCTCGCTCTCCCTCTCTCTCTCTCTCTCTCTCTCTCTCTCTCTCTCTCTCTCTCTCTCTCTCTCTCTCTCTCTCTCTCTCTCTCTCTCTATTAAGTACTTGCCGCGAAAAAGAACAGCGAAGAGCAAGCCTCCCCCTCCTCCACATCATCTTGCTCGTCTGCAGGCTTGCAGCAATTGCACACATATACGTATATGCCGATCGCTTCCCGAGCGCAAATCGCTTCATTATTTTCTCTGGAACTACACAAGATCATGAATCTCCTTTTAACTTGTTTGTAAATTGCTTTGATCATTACTTTCCACGATTTTCTTTTTCTACGCTATAAGATCAGGTTTAAGGTCATCGTTTTAATACTTGCTTAAAGCAACCCCGTATTGCAAACGTTCGACTTGTCTATAGCTTTCATTATTCGCAAATTAGCAACACGCGAACGCGCAGAGCTACATATATATATATATATATTCTAATCAGCTGTATGTATATGTGCAGCAGATAGCAGCAAGGTTTTACCGATATTAAATGCAAGATTATTATCCACTCAATGTTCTCGCACCTCTGTGTATATAATACCTACGCGTACGCGCGCAATGAATTGTGAAATGAACGGCTAATTATGTATTTAAACGCAGCGAGAGAAAGAGGCAACAAGACGATTCAAAGCAATTTAATGCAAAAAAAAAAAAAATAAATAAATAAATAAATATTTTTTACACGAAAGCTCTCACATGCGCGACCGTGCATCTGCAAGAATGCACAAATCAACATGCAATGCTTGTGTATATTACACGCACACACTAATGCGCGTACATGCATGCAATTTAGCAGCTTGATAACACGAGTTCGCGCAATTAACGTGTGACCAACGCAAGCGTCCGAGACGATTTATCAGTATATATAACCGCGTGCATGTGCGGGCCCTGTCTGCCTCTGCCAGCAGCCTTTACATTTTCAACTTGCACATTTTCATTATAGCTCTATTATTTTTTTCAAGTATTTCAAAGCTTTTTTTTTTTTTTTTTTTTTTTTTTTTTTTTTTTTTTTTTTTTTTTTTTTTTTTTTTTTTTTTTTTTTTTTTTTTTTTTTTTTTTTTTTTTTTTATTTAATTGTTTGCAAGGTTTTAAATTTTTTTAGAATCCCGGTCAGCTATTCGCTGCTGTGCAAGGCAAGGTTTTTCCAAATTTCAAACACGAAAAGCAAAGTACAAGTAAGTCTCAGCATCATGCAATAATAGAAAAGTCCCATTTTAAAAGCAAAAATACATTGCTAAAAATGTAATCATGCAATTTCAGAGGAATTCCCGTTAAATGGCTTTACCGAGTGGAGCGGCTGGTCGGTTTGCGACAGATACTGCTCGCAAAATCGTGTTGCAAGATGTCGGATGAAAGCAAAATGCGGGAACGCGATTGTAAAAGTAAGTATATCCAATTTCATGTAAAATTTGTGTGTACCTATACTAATATCGGCAAAAACAGTGCATCTCACCGTTTTTAATTTGCTTTCCTGCGCGCAGGATGAAAGGGTCTGCGCTCACGATGGGTCGGACCGACGACGTGGAGCAGCAGCAGCAGCAGCAAGATGTAATCAGCAGCAGCAGCAGCAGCAAAGGGCTGCTCGTCGAAAACCTCGACACTTCCATATTGTACAGGTGCAAATCCTGCTTTATCGAAGCAATTAATTAGCAAGCGCGGATATAGGTATGCATTTTAATAATGATGATCGTTTTGCGGCAGGTACCGGCGGCGGCGGAAGAAGCGGCGCAGCCACGTCACAGGAGAGGTAAAAAGCAAGACAACGGGGAGCAGGGCTGGTTCAGTAGTGGTCACTACGGCAAGTGGAGCAAATGGTCGCGATGCACGAGGTCTTGTACGACGCAACGTCACAGGTCATTTAATATTATCGCTTCATCAGTTATGCAAAATTTTTCTGTTGTATATAATAACTTGACTTGTGCAAATTGCTAGATGGTGCAAAATACCGGGGCTTTGCTGGAAAGATGTGATCCGTCAAAGCGCCTACTGCTACGTCGAAGGCAGCTACTGTCAAAAATGGATTCGTCGAAGAATTCGTGATAATTATGAGGATTTCAATACTGGTAATTTGCTTTCAATTTTACCCCTACTGTACATTGTGTGTGTGTGTGATCAATAATCTTTCTGGAGAACAATTTTCCTTGCAATCACTTTTTTTTTCTCTCTTGAATTCCAGATTTATTGGAAGATCAGCGTGATCTCAATGCAAACGGCATTGAAAACTCGACGATTAGCAGCAGCGAGGAGAGTAACTGGAAGTGTGGAGTGGCAAAGAAAAGTTCAAGGCTGTCGTATTTTACGAGAATTATTGGCGGTCGGCCGACCGCACCTGGTAGCTGGCCCTGGCAAGTGGCCGTTTTAAACCGATACGGAGTGAGTATGCACGTATATGCAAGAAAGCCACATCAATGCGCATACCTACTTGATTTTGCAAATTTTCAGGAGGCTTTTTGCGGGGGTACTTTAGTATCTTCGCGTTGGGTGCTAACTGCAGCTCATTGCGTTCGGAAAAGACTTTCCGTTCGTGTTGGCGAATACAATCTTGCAATTCGAGAAGGATCGGAAATCGAATTAAGGGTATTATGAACTGTATTGCTAGTTATGTGTCAAGTCACACAACACACACACACACACACATACACACACACACAAACACACACACACACACACACACACACACACACACACACACACACACACATGTACGTAGCCAGCAATTAAAAGCAAAGCTAATTTTGTCCAGGTCGATTATGCTGTTACTCACCCGAAGTACAACGCGCATACAGTTGATAATGACATTGCCTTGCTACGTTTACCGCTCACGTTGACGCCTTCGGATACAAGGGGAATCGCCTGTTTACCCGCTCCTTGGCAAGATTTGCCATCCGATCAATTGTGTACGATAATTGGTTGGGGCAAAGCCAATACGTCACACGAATTTGGAACAGATGTTCTTCACGAAGCCAGGGTTTGTTACCCCCCCCCCCCATTGCTTGCAATACTCCATCTTGCTTTTTACAAATTGCTTTACAACGAATGCTATATTTAATTACAGATACCTATAGTTTCTGATGAAAAGTGTCGAAGTGTTTATGTAGACTATAAAATTACAAGCAATATGTTTTGTGCTGGTTACCGGCGAGGAAGAATGGATTCTTGTGCCGGCGATAGTGGAGGCCCACTGCTATGCAAGGATCCAAAGCAAGCTGATCAGCCTTGGACAATTTTCGGAATAACTAGTTTCGGTGAAGGCTGTGGAAAACGTGGAAAATATGGAATTTACGCACGGCTATCTAATTACGTTGATTGGATAGTTAAAATAATAAGGCAAAGTGATGCTTAAATTGATTTATGATTGCCATAACAAAAAATGATATTGATATGCAACTTGCGAAAATATTAGTGATTTTTTAACGTTAGTTAATGTAGTTCAAGACTCAATTAGTCAGTGCAAATATTTTGCAATTATTTAATTACTTTTTAACACTAACTAACGTCAGTCTACATTGTACTGACATTTCTTGCTACTATTGCTCTTTGATTTTTGCACTGCTATACTGCGGATCGATTAACTTGTCGGATGACAATAAACAATAAAGTTCACTATTTTTTGTATGTGGTTTTTGAAAGCAAAAAATAGCTTGCAGAATGCAAGTGTTAATGTTAAGCAAGTATTTTAATAATTTTGAATCACTTGAGCAAGATTTACAATGCAAATTTTTAATTGAAACTATTGTACAGTTTTTAGTATCTTCAAAAATTGGAAAGGATTTCATGTGGGGCAAGATTTATAGAGTCTATACAAATGTAATGCAAAAACATTAATATTATAAAAATTTGAATCAACACAAATTTCCTTAATATAAAACAAACGAGATGAAAAATTTCAAGGACGCAATTCAATTAAATTTACATTTTGAAAAATCCATTTCTGGATGCTGTTCCATGAACCTAAAAGCAAAAATATTGACATTATACTAATGGTTCAAAACTTTTTGCTTGCGGCAACTTGATGTGCAACTTACTTTTTAATAACATCCTGTTTCTTTTGTTCGTCAGACGTCGGTAAACCAAGTTCCTTTTGACGTTGATCGTACATCATTTTTTCGACGAGACCTCGAGTCTCGCCATCTAGATCAGAAAGCTTGCTTGGTTCTGGATTAACTTGCTTAGTGCTTATTTCCGGATCACTAGTTACAATATTAGCCCACCATTGCATCTTGTTTACCTAGAGAAGAGTTTGCAATTGAAAAGCAATTTGCAAGAAAATATTACAATTTAGATGAGATTTGCAAGTAGAAATGCAATATTGCAAAGCAATCAACCTTTTCTAAGTTAATAAGTAAAACCTTCCCATCCTCGATGACCCACGTAGACTCCTCCAATTTGACTTCGTGTGGGAATTCACCATCAATTATTGGTGCTTGACCTTTGATGCCACATTTCAAGTGTTTTTTTGTTATGGAAACTTGAACGTCTCTAGGTCTTGCGTTGAAGTTTACAATTAGTGGCACTTTGAGCTACAAATGCAAATTTTCAGTTAAATCAAGAAAAATTTATCAATTTTAGAAATGTGATTTCAAGTTTAATTGACATTAGAACTAGAATGCATTACAAGTCTTTTGTTGTGTGTTGACTATTGTTGTGTTACAAATTTTGAAATCAAATCATCAGCAAGATGATAATGAAAAGCAAAACCGCTAAACGTATCAAAATATTCCGAGTAGTGTTTGTAGCTTTTGTTTTTGTAGAGACTTTGTGTATGGAAAAACCAGCTGGTTTGGCCCCCAGGTTCGGTTCGCGGCAACGGTATGCGAAACGGAAAGAAAAAGAGTCCAGGTGATATAGGCAGCGATGCATGGAATCGGATCATGGCTACGACTACGACGCAACTAACATCTTTTCTGCCCCCCCCCCCACCTCATCCTTCTCCATCACAGTATCCCTCACCCACCAGCTCTTCGTCTATAGCTTTTTACTTGTCAGACAAGCTAAAGAAACCCATCTCTTTTAAATTAGTAGACAAATTCGCAGACTTGTTTTTTTCAAAGTCCCTCGTCAAATATTTTCAATACGAGAAGCAACAAAAATTTTTTGCATATCATTAATAGGTAATTAGGCATGAATCAGAGACGGAAGATTATGCATATGTGCGTATATTTTACGAAGTAGTACAATCGTTGAATCTTGCAAATATAACCATCTTCGTTTAAATTTATTCACAAATAAAATCAAGTTTTTTCAAAAACAAAATTTTAATACTTTAGAAAAATTACGTAGTCTAGCATGCAAATCCAAGGAATTATGCGAGAGACGTCACGTAATAACCCAAAAGGTGACGTGGAAAAAAGGGTCTCAATTATTGTGAAAGTCTGGTGAAATTTGCAGCAATTGGAATCAAGTTACGTCGATCGAGACTCACGGTCAAACAACAATCAAAAATTCGTGCATAAAATCACGTTGAAAGCAAAAGATGACTTGTTGGAAGCGAGCAGTTCTAATTTTTACCCGAGCGTTACACGCATGACGATTTGAAAAATCGATTATATCGCGTATTGAGAGCTAACATCATCGGCATGTAACTTGCTTTCTGTTTTTTATTCCCTTTTTTTTTTTTTTTTTATTTATCTAAGCGTGTAAGCATAGCATATATATTTAATGAGCAGTTGAGCACGTATACACACAAATCATGTTCAAGCAAGTTTCATCTAGCTGCATGTGATGCCATTGGATTTTTTCTTTTATATATAATACTAGCCTTTTTTTTAGGAGCTTGCATCCGTAATTGATCTACACGCGGCAGATTTTACGTTGCAAATTTTTAACGTTACGATAAGAAGTAAAAAAATTGACGCTTACAGTTGAAGCGATATTAATCTTTTTCTATATATTCTATAATCAACATGCTACATATAAATGCATTTGAGATTTCAAGCTAGTACATTTTACAAGGTCTTTGATGTATATCAAGTGACGTGAATCGTAAAAATATTTGAGCAGCAAAGTGTTTGTGCAAGAAAATCAAAATACAAATTGCAAAATCAATTAAAAGAAAGAATGAGAGATGTCATGAGAGGAGGTTTTGACCCCTACTCCTTAGTGTGAAAACTGATTGATGGGTGGTTGTAAAAACGACATTAGGTCCCGGTACATATACATAGAGGCGCATCTTGCAGGCGAACGAGCAGTAGGTAGGTAGGTAGGTATACTTGCATGTATATATATATATATATAATATGAATGCCAGGTCAAAGAACGGCCTTGCTTGATTTGCGCTCTATCCTCATAGCTGCCCACGTGCGCTCTGCCCCTCTCTCTCTCTCTCTCTCTTTCTCTCTATCTCGCTCGCATGCCTGCGTCCTCGCGTTCTCTCCCTCTCACTCCTTCCCACCCGATCACTCTCTCTCTCTCTCTCTCTCTCTCTTTTTAATCCACTCATGCATGCGATGGCTTTGCCGTTTTTTATCTTGCTTTTCTTTTATTTTTATGCTATACTATTAAATTATCAGCTACTGCACGTTTGTAAATTTACTCAAATGCCGCTTTGCCGTTTCAAGTCTATTGTCAAAAAATTCATTTACATGCGCTAAGTAACGTGTCATTTGCTATACCGACTTGCTTTTTTTATTCTATTTCTTAACAAGTTTGTTGCTTACGAGCAAATCATGCTCTATCCGACTTATTTTGCTTCTAATTAATTTTGTTTAAGTATAATGATGTCTCGAATGTTCTCAAAAAATGATGCAAATATAATAATATTCTAGTCATGAATGCCTTGAATTTAAAATGAACATTATTTAAAGGCACAGAAACAACAAGATGCATAAAAAACAATAATAAATAATAATAAATAATAATAATAAATAATAATAATAATAAAAGTTTTGTGCGGAAAGAAGCGGAAAAGTGTGTGTTGGACGATTTAAACTGAAATCAAGGGAAAATCAAGTATAATTATTTGATTGTCTTGCGAGCAGTGTAAATGTGTGTATATCGACGCCTCGTACGAAAACTATGATAAGTAGAATTGTCTTACGAAAAGCATGTCAAGTCCTGATTATACGAAAAGTATGGCAAGTCTCTGCAGTCTTACGATAAACATGGCAAGTCTCTGCTGTCTTAGGAAAGGCATGGCAAGTCTATGTAGGTAGATATGGACACGGAAAAAACTGAAACAGCTAAGCTAAATATCAGAAACTGTAAATAAACCTTATTAAAAAGCATAATTACATAAAGGAGAGCTGCTCAACATATATTCCTACTATAATTTTTTTGGGAATGTATTGATGTAGGAGGTAAGGCTAGTAGAATACACTCCCAGCAGAAGTGGACACTAAACGTTATATGCTTCATGTTTTGGCAAGCAAAAAGTTACAA
>JAPYZE010001569.1:0-23961 GCA_030522805.1 Leptomastidea abnormis | reverse complement strand
TATATATATATATATATAGATATAAAGTAAAAACCGGCTTTTTACATGATTTTTATAAACGCATTTTCGAATTGCTTATCAGTTATAAGCTTTTCTCTTTATATACAATTATATATTCTAGAAAAATACAATCTATTTCAAAGAACCCAGATTCATACGAGAAGCAGCAATAGAAAATTTATCGATAAAAGATATATAAAACGAGGTCTTTCGGTCGTATATAGTAAATCGTCATTTTATGCATAAACACTCCTTGAAAATAGAAAAAATATATAAATGAAAAAAAAAAAAAAAATTACCGCCACGGTAATCAGCAATTCAAGCTTTTGCTTATAAGATATATAAAAATTATCTATCCCAACCTAACACATTCACGATACTTTATCTCTCTCATATTATATATAGCTCAAAACTAATTAATTCATTGGACTATTATATTGCGACAAACATATATATGTGTGTATGTGTGGTAGCGGCCTTTTCACGCGTGACACGCTTTTTTTTTTTGTTTCGTTCTTGTTGTTGTTGTAGCCGCTACAGCTGCTGAGCTTTGTGCAATGGCAGATTTTATCTCTTTTTCTCTCTCTCTTGGTTTCTCTGCGGGGTCTCTTATACTGCTATACAACCATTTTTTTTTCTCTCTCTTTCGATATCCATACCTGCCTTTTCAATTAGCTTTTAGAGTATATTTGACGTGTTGGTTGAAAAGGTATATATGGTATTATAATACCGATATATCTTACGCGTGTGTTGAATGAAAGCTTATATATAAGATGAAATTTTAACGGAATTGTACAGTGTAATAAGAGTGTATGTGTGTATGGATAATTGACTGATTAAATTTTCTTTGTTGAGTGCTATAACGAAAATTGCTATCGGCTAAAGTTATCGGAATATATATGCACTCTGGCTATTATTGCAAAATTAAAATTTATTAAATGTGGATATATTGAGCTTACTTATGATTATTCATTATAGAGTTTAGGAGTTAAATTATTTACGATCTGATAGTTACATACACGTAACGTATATTTTATATGTGTATAAAGGAAATAGAATAGTTTTTTAAAATTACTGCTATACAGGTTTATTTACTAATGAAATGAAAAATTATTTACGGAAATAATACGTTTTAACTTTCGATAAAATATTTTTTAATAACGACTTTTGAAATTTTGCATAGAAAGATATATTTAGTTGCTTTTTTTTTGGAAAAATTTGTAAACCTGATTTTTCAACCATGTTATTAATTACGTGAAATAGAAAACTCGTATATAAAACTCGATTAATTTTTTTTTCTTATTCCTACAGCTCTCTCTAGTTATTTCTCATTAAACTGGTATATAACTTATTATTGCCATTTGATTATTCGCGATTTTTTTCCCCTCTTCATCATCTTTAAATGCTCTATTATTCTTTTCTTTTTTTATCCTTATCAATCTGTGCCATTTTACTTATAACTATACATCGTCTAATTTAAAATTCACTGATTTTTTTTCTTCTTTTTTTAATTTTGATAATCAGCTATCTACATTAGCCAACCTATTTTCTTTTTTTTTTTAATTTCTTCTTCTCCAAAATTATCAATTGGAATTTTTTATATCGAATCCCCGCAAAGAAGAACCTCATTCATATTATATCCAAATTTCTCTTTTATTTTACAAATAAATATAAAGATTTCATCATAAAATTTTCTTTATCAACAAAACTATATATTTACAAGCAGCCAAAGATATTCTCATCATGAAATACGTATCAAAAACGTAACTGTTACACCAGAACAAAAGCAAACAATCTCAGAACGTTATAGGAAAGCTGTCATTTGTCAAGATCAATTCTCTCATATCGATGAGCTTACATATATTTACGTAAACTATACTAGCCCGATATGACTCACAAATATATTATATCTTCAGTATAAGCCAGCATTTTTAAAATCTCTAGTAAACAGCATTGAAAAACCGACTTAGAGGCGCCAATACGAGGCCTCTGTTATAATAGTCTATACCTACTAATCGTTAGATATACTTTAATTTTTTACAATGACATTTTTTTTGTGTGTTGTGTGTTTGTATCTGTCTGGATGCGCTAAAGACGTTGAAGACGAGAGACCTTCTTTGAGATAAAAGAAATTTCGTGTCCCAGATAAATATATATATATTGAGGAAAAAGAAAAATATAAATCATAATCGACAGGAAACTTGTATATTTGTGTTTACTTTAAAATGAGATTTTAATAAGATACAGTATAGTAAATTGAATATGTGTAAGCTTGCATTTTATGCTTAAACTACCATCATCATCATATATATATAATGTACTATAAAATGTCGTAAAAAAGAATTTTCAATATAATTTAAATAAACATTATTACGAAGCAATATAATACACACAATAACAAAAGAGAGCTTAAAAGTTTATTTAAACTTTTTCCTCCACATAAACTTATACGTGTGCGCTTATACTATATACTCTCTCAGAGATTGGAAAGTGAAAGTTAGTTTTCTTTGACGTTATCTAATCTTTTTTTTTTTTTTTTTTTTTTTTTTTTTTTTTTTTTTTTTTTTTTTTTTTTTTTTTTTTTTTTTTTTTTTTTTTTTTTTTTTTTTTTTTTTTTAATTTACATTTATACACATAAATTTTGCATATAATTTTCAAATCGACTCTTAACGATCACACAATGTCCTTAAAGATATTATAAATATTCTCATATCGACATTACCGACTCCCGCGAACAAATACATATAAACACAATATTCAAATGTAAAATATCATAAAATAAAAATCGAATATTAAACGACCAATTGCCACATTCATTGTATCGATAAAAAAAAAAAAAAAATGATGTACATCCAATATAATCAACGAGTTATATATAAATTTTTCCAAAGTCTCGTTCTCCACTAAATTTTTCCACATTACATTTAACAACAATCGAACGAGACACCGCGTGTTTGATTAGCTGCTATTCGCAGATACACACACACATATACATCCCCACACATTATAAGTCTAGCAAAATATAACATTCGTCCGTGACACACTTAACGTTTCTTCTTCTTCTTATTCTTCTTCTTCTCTGCTTTTCGGACGCTACCACAACAGCAATTTTCTTCGCGTTTTAAGAGACTCGTTAAGGAATAGCCATTGTTCTACTATGCTATATATGATTTATTATCAAATGATTGATAGCGCTTATAAATATCGGAGAACGCTTATTTCTAAGTAGATCGACACATTACAGATCTTCCATTCTCCTTTTCTCTCTTTCTTTCTTTTCCAATCTTATATTTATCTCAGTGTGAGAATATAATAAAACGCGTGACGCGTCGACTAAAATTTTTGTAAAGTCTGTAAATATATATTTTGTACAAA
The DNA here is from genome assembly GCA_030522805.1 of Leptomastidea abnormis. Classification (NCBI taxonomy): domain Eukaryota; kingdom Metazoa; phylum Arthropoda; class Insecta; order Hymenoptera; family Encyrtidae; genus Leptomastidea; species Leptomastidea abnormis. Next base: position 20,586 of record JAPYZE010001569.1, on the reverse strand, counting down.
CGAAGTGCGGCAGCTGCATAAATAAAAAAAATGAGATTAAATGAGATAAGAGAGGGGGAGAAAGATGAGAAAAAGTGAAGTTTGCTTGAGGATAAAGGAAGAAGAGAGAAAGATATATATTGTTAAGTATACATATTATGGGAATATTGTGATTTTTGAGAATTGATTGTGTCTAAACTTCGAACTTTGGTTTAAAGATAAGATTTTTTTTTTTATTTTAGGGGGGTATTTAGTGATAGAGAGTAAAGAGCTTTTGTTTGAAATTTTAAAAATAAAATTTTGAGACACGTTGAGATTTAATTAATGTACCATATGTCTGCAGAGTATAAATTGGGAATTTTACATTGAAAGAAAAATTAATTTTTTTTTTTTTATTTCTTTTATATTTACTTCGAGAGATTTATTTTTAAGCTTTGATTAAATAAAGATTCGCGATGATAAAATTTTATTAAAATCGAATTAAAAGTTATATTTGTTTGGTTTTGTACTTTATAGATAAATAAGAAAAATTCAAAAATTAATTAAAATTAGAAAGTTTTCTGATTATATGAATGAGGTTTTAATTATTATCAAAGTATAAACAAATTTTTTACGCTTCATAAAGCTTTTAAAAGCTGTAATAAAACAAAAATTTTGTACAGTCATATTTTAAACATCTTAATCATTTTTTTTTTTTTATTTTAATTTTATTTGAGGGAAAAATTAAATTCGAAAGCTTGAATTACATGTGATTTCGTGTTTTGGCGAAAGTAGTAGTGTATAAATGAGAACAGTCACGTGAGAATGTATGGATTGGTAAACAAGTGGTAAAAATATATATATATTTTCGGACAAGCAAATGGATTAAATGGAAAGTCTTTAAAAGCTTTTATTTGTTATCTATATACTTTATAGTAATTTTCCTGAAGGGAAAAAAGTAAATGGAAAATAGTTTGCAATAATTATCAAAAATTTAAAATAAGTTAATTAAAATGAACTGCAAATTATATTAATCTCGAGTAAGTATAAGTATATGTATTTTAATGACTTTGTTATGCTGCATAAATAATCAGTTTCAATGAAATACTAAATTTATAATCGTAGAGCATTTCATCACGAAAAATTTCATTCGATATTAAGTACTACTATTTTTTAAATTGTGTTCTATAAAAAAAATACGACAAAAGTATTTTGTTATTCTATATCTATTATAATTTTTTTCTTTTTCTGTACCTAATAAATAACTATATCGATTTACCCCTGATTTTTTTGTTATCGAGAGCAAATAGCTTTTCATTTATACTTAAATTACTAATTTATTTTTGCAGTTCCTTGACACCAATTTTTTTTTTTTTTCATCGTTTAACTACATTGCTAAATTGATATGGAATTTAACACCATATGTACCCAATTGTATAGCAATCACGGTATTTATTAAAAAATATTTACATGATTGATGAATTTTTAAAGAAAAGAAAAAAAATCTAAAAAGTTGAATTAAAATAAATTGAACATATAGTATTTTTAACCATAGCAAAACAACATGTTATTTTTAAATTCAATTTTACACTTCTTTCTTACTATATAAAGTAGGGTTAGAAGAACATATTACGTTTTAGATTTTCTCAAAATAAACCAAAATGAATAAACGATATGATCATCGTATTATTGTATAAGAAAATATCAGCTATAAAAATTTTTAGTACTTTTAGCTCAAAATACACCCAATAATAATTCCAAATTAAAATACATCTTTTAAGAACACTATATGTTTAAATTCTTACATTGTTCTTTTAATCTTGTTTACTATTAGATGACGTTATAATAAAGTATAAAGTAAAATAATAAGTCTAGATAACAATAATATTTTTTTGACGTGCGCGTAAATTGTAAGAGATAATTTGAAAAAAATTGTTTTATCATAATCGTGAAGTGATAGTTTATTGGTTTATATAACTCGAAGTTACTATAACTTTTCGTTACAAACTTGGGTAATTAAGGTTGCAAAAGGTAAGTATAGCAAGAAGGATATAAAATATCGAAACAAAATTATTTTTTCTTTGATTAAAATTATAGCAATAATTTTATATTTATAGATCTTGATAAATTTAAAAAAAAAATCTAACTTGATCCATTTTACCTTTCTAAAACTATAAATTCTCGCTCAAAAATAAAAATAAGTTCAAAAATTTTTTTAATTTTTATTTTTGATCCATAAAAACGTAATCACTGCAAATCATACAAAATTTGCACCTGCATAATCACGACGACGCGCATAATATTGACCAACGATAACCGATCTCAATAATACACCCAAAACACGTAAACCTATAATCTCCAGAATATTATTACACTCGCACCTCGTAAAATCAAGCAAGTCAAAATATCAATCAACCCCCACCTACTCCAAAAATCTTTCAGAAAATTTTTTCAAAAATTACGTAACCATTTCCTGTATCAGTTATCAATCGATCGATCGATCGCTACATTAAAAAAAAAAAAATTCAGTATCGAATTTTTGCCATTCGAAATTCCCAGTTATGCAAATGTACCATACGTCAGCAATTAATTGAAGATATTACAACCCCGCCTCTATACACATATGCACATACATACATACATGCCAGGTGCAGCAGCTTTACCTCACACCCCACAGCCAATTCATATACATTTACTTATAAGATTTGTTTTGCCAAACGGGACTGGACTTTCGCAAGGTAGGTATATACCTATATATAATATATACATGAGAAACACGCGAGGAATATCGACACGGGTGCAATGCTCGGCCGTGTACTTTCGAATTCTTGACGTATATAAGAGATACACGTATTAATAATATATATCCAGAGCAGGAATATAAGGAAAGAAAGAAGAAAAAAAATAATATGTGAAACGTCAGATAAACTAATATGCCTATAGCTAAGCGATAGAGAAAAAGAGTGAGAGATATAGATATTGAACGAGGACGCGGCTAAACTTGATTTGTTACGATCGTGTATGTATGATATTCTAAGGCGAGTGCAATATTGATACACACATATAGATATACGCACGTATATATATACACACACACACACACACACACACACGTGTTAGCTTTGAGGGGCTTGGCTATTATATATAGGTATAGGTACGCCTTGTCTTTGAATTTATTATTTTATTCGTCATTCGTTTTTGCCAGACTAGATTTCTTATTTCTTTTTTCTTTTTTTTTTTCGTGAAGTGCAAAAATTTTCGACTTTGATTATCGTCTCTCTCGCACATGACTTTATCGATATTATATAGGTAGGTATACTTATAATATTAATAAATATCGAGGGTATCGTGATAATGAAGAACCAAACGAGAGTTGAGGTGAGAAAATAAAGGTGATAATACATTTAATGTGTGGGTATATTATAATAAAAAGAGAGACGAGTTATTGATAGATTTATGGATACACAGATGTGCTTTATTTTTTTGCAGGTTTATACAATGAATTAAATTATTGGAATATGAGTTTGTCTTTTGATATGTGTGTATATATATCTATATAGGTATTTACATACATATTGTGGGAACGTGTTTAAAACGTGAGAAACGAGTTTTTATTTAATGTGTGTGTATATTAAATACCACTTGACTTTTTTTTTTAAGAGAAATTGATATATATGTATTTTTCAGTTATTTGATGTAAACCGTATGTATGTATGTATGTATGTATGTATATCTTTAACATTTGTAAAAATTGAATTATGTCTGATAGTGATAAGTAAAAAAAGTGTGCTCTTTCAGATTCTCTTTAAAGTCTTACAAAGTCATTTCGCTTTTATCAAAGCGAATAACTTTTTTTTTTTGTTTTTTGGAATTTTTTTTTTTTTTAAGTTTGGATATCTAAAAAGTTGTATGTCACGGAATACAAAATTTTTCTTTTTTTTTGTGTGTCCCTGAGAAACAAAAATTTGAATGCCACGTTGATAAAAAAAGTATTTGAAAAAAAAAACATTATCTTATAAATATATGTTACTAAAAATCATTATAATTCATAGTTAATTTATTCAAATTAATTTGCTTAGACTTAGTGCAGTCATTGTTATTTAACATAAAATCCTTGGTAGCTTTTGCGCGGAAAGAATGAAGTTAGCCTTGTTACTATTGATAATTAACATTATTACTATTCAATGTAATTAATAACTTATAACGAATTAGTAAAATATTAAGTTTAATTAACAGCCGCTGCGTTAACAACAAATAAGTAAGAATAAAAAAAAAAAAAAACAAATCCTTTTTAATTTTTTTTTCATAAAAAAAAAAAAAAAAACAACTACATTTTCAAATCGTTGATAATGCAACAACACACACACGATTACGATTTATAAAAGCAAAACATGTTGATTCAGTAAACCGATATATTCGATTTAAATGATAAATTACATATATAGATTCTGGTATATGCTTATAACTATTTTTTTCCACCTTCATTTAATATTCAAATACACATATATCGATAATATGAAATGTTGAATATCTTGTAATCAAATACACACATACACACACTTATAAAAATAGTCAAGAGAAAGTTTTCAAGTTTCATACGTATATATTTGCCTTTGCTCCACCGAGAGTAAAGTAAAGAACGCCATAAAGTATATAATATGTGTCTGACCGTACTCGGTCTTTATCTACTTTCATCCGTACATCAAGAAAAAAAAAATTTTTCCATTTCGCGGTCCGCCCTCCCAAGCAGATTGTTTTTTTTTTTTTTTTTTATTCTTTACTTCTCGATAATAAAAAATTCGACTGCCGTGGCCGATACTCAATGAGACATATTGAAATTAATAAAAAAAAAAAGGGGTAAAGGGGTCGAGGGACGAAAATATGTCGTTCACGTTATAGCTGAAACTGATCAATTGAGATTTAGATTAAAAACTTTCAAATGTAAATCAGATTTTTTTTTATAACATTGCGTTTCCCCTTCCCTTTTTTTAACACATAACTTACTAATAATTACAGTATATTAATTTAATATATATTATTAACGTCGTCATTTGCAATATAATAAACGACTTTTTTCTCATAAAACATTTTTCTAACATTTTTATTAAACGATTATATTGCTCAACTAAGTTAGTATTTCTTTTTTTTTGCGCTCTAATCGTTACACATCTGTCCACAATAGAAAATGCAAAACGTTTGCGCGTATAAATTTTTCCCGCTCCTATTTTTTTTCCTATACTATGCGCAACTCTACATAACATATCTACCTATAGAGGTAAAGTTGCAGCCACGTGTTTTCGTAACCGCTACATATAGGTACGCACTCGAGCCCGCGCTCGCGCAAACAGATCCATTTACCCCACACCTATTATAGACGTAAGTTTTTTTTTTATTTTTATTTTTCCTTTAACGTTCCTTATTACCTACCTGACCATAATATAGAATTTCTCAACTACTCGAATTACGACCTTCGATTCGATACATTTACCGAAATATCAATCAAGCATAACGAATTAAAAGGTCATACATAATATTAAGAAACCTGACATAGGCATGAAGAGACAAAAAAAGCTGTAAACATCAACATACAAAAAAAAAGAATCTTCGAGAAAAAGATGCATACCATTGTAGCATATAGCAGCCATAATTGATTTCGTTAAATCCTTTCGGTTCTCCCAGAAGTTGTCACTTATACGTTCTTGTCAAACCGGAGTCGAGCACAAACGCCGCTTTTTTTTTTTTATTTTTACCGTCGTTATTGTCACGATTTTTTTTTTTATTTTTTTAAATAACAACAATAGCAACAATATATTACAGGAATAATAATGATGTAAATTAAACAATTGTCCAATATATGTATGTATAAGGGATAAAATCGTGTTCCCGTAAACGATCTTTATCGTCGTCGTTGTTCTTGTCGTAGATTTGCTGCTTATTTAGTTACGTCTCGTGCGCCAATATAAATCAAATACAATAATGATGTTGTTATTGTTATTATTGTTGTTAATAATAATAAATTGGACGCTCGATAAGGCAGCAGCTGCTGCAGCTTATGCAGCCGCTCTTAAAAAAGAGGGGCCGCTATAAGAAACAGCAATCTAACAAATTTTTCAGCGTCTCTTCACAAGCTTTTGGGAGTTCACGATTATCTCTTTGTTCCACGTGTAACGATATGCGAACTGCATGCTATTATACAACATTAGTGCGCTCCAACAACATGGAGCGGCCGGCTTTGAACTTGGGCCGCTGGCTCGATAAGATGATGATGATGATGTTGTTGTTGCTGGTGTTACGCTTATTATTACTATTCGGGCACTTGGCCCAGTTTTTAAATCCTTATTAATATAATAATTGTTGTTATCTGTTAAGCTTGTCTCCTGAATCAAAATCGGTTTATTAATTAATATGAAATTTGATGAAATTAATTGCTGTTGTTGTTTTAATGTTGCAGATTTGTTGTTCAATTGTTCGGACGGTGTTGATGATGTTGATGGCGGCTGGCTCGGCTCCGGTCGGCCCTGCCTTGTCGCTGCCAGTATCACGGCAATGCGCTGACCTCGCGCGCTCTCCCTACTTTAATTGCTAACTTTATAATTTCTCTCTTCTCTCTTTCTTTCTTTTTCTCTCACTTAGTGAGTGAGAGCAAAACTCGATATCCAATATATTATATTTTGCTTCTGCTCTCTCTCTTATCTTTTTCTTATATATTGCACAGTTGCTCTTCCAATTTATGTATATAAATGCTCTTCCACTTGATGATGATGACGATGCACCAATCTGTTGCTTCTCTTGCTAATAATTTTGGCACATTGGTATTACACTCACAATATAGTTATACATGTATAAAAAGCTACGCATACACACACGCGCGCGCGCGAGATTTGATTAAGTTGATTTATAAAAAAAAAAACGCACTTTCCAAGCTTTTATAATATATACTTGGACATTTAAGCGATTTAATTCACATATAGAAAATTATACGTGTAAAGCTCTACTTAAATGACAACAAAGTGACAATTAACAAGCTTTGATTTGTATGTTGGTAAGAAAAAAAAAAACAGAGTGTTATAATAAGTATTGCGTAGTTAAGAAATCACAGCACGATACTGCTTTAAGCGCGTCAGAAAGCAAACTGAGTGTCTCGTTGAGTACATATATAACTACAGCCGCGCCGCTCGACGATTTCGTTCGTTCGATCGCTCATTCGTTCGCTCGCTCGCTGCTGCTGCTGTTGAGCTTATCTTTGGACTTTCCCTCCTCCGGCTAACTCTACTCGTATAAGTAGTGTCTTTTTCTCTTTCTCACTCATTATGCCTGTGAGAGTGACAGACAGTGATAGAAAAATACTGTACGCATACATATATATATATTTATATATATATACACATGTATCTCAACTCGCTTCTTTTTATTCTTCATTTTCTTCTTTTTTCTTATTCTTCTTCTTCTTGCTGCTGCTGCTGCCACGAAGTCGGCCCCGCGGATAGAGGTTAACCAGTTTGTCCCACTCCTTTCGTATTTTATATACCTATAAGTATAAGTTAAGTTGCTCGTTGTCAGCAGAACGTCTTCGCGTATTTCCTTCTCTTCTTTTCTCGCTCGCCTTTACGTTCATAATATACATATATATATGTATGTACCGCTTGTACAGAATCGCCTTCGTTTTATATTATACTACATTTTTTTTCTTTTTTCCTTAGAGAACCGGAAAATTTTCCTTCTCTCTCTCTCTCATTTAAAGGTTCTTTTCTGATTTTCTTGTATTAAGTATTGTGTATGTGTGTGTTTTAATCGCGCGCAACTTGCGGTATTGACAAAACTCCAATGATCTTAATGATGATGATGATGATCATGATGCCTTGACGATTGATTATATTTCCATTTATCTTTTTCTCTCTCTTTCCAAGATTTATACTAAATCGCATTACACATTGCCAGAAACCGATTGTTTTTTTGGCAGCTGCTCGCTAACTTGCTTATGCTTGCTTCTCAAGAAAAGAGAGTTTGGACTTGATTGGAAAGAGCAGCAGAGCTAATTAGTCTCCGATTACTATACTTATAAACACATTACCATCCAATTTCAGTTATAATGAGCTGCCGATTTAAATATCATGAAATGAATATAGGTATATATGTTTACATTTTAAATATAAGCATAAGATTTTTGTATGTATTTGCTAAAACAATTTATTCAAATGTAACGCAAGCTCTTGCATTATTTTATTATTCAGAATTAATATATTCGATTCTCGTAGGATGCGCTCTTGCGTGAATTATATTTTTTTCCATAATGTTTCTCTTTTGCAAGAAAAATAGAAAATCAATGAGTAAAAAAGTAGGCTCGACATATTATAAGAAGAAGAACAACATATCAGCTAAGTAGGAGAAGTAAAAAAAAAAAGAAGAAGAAGAAGAAACAAACAAGCTGTCAAACGAGAATCGACACATTCCGTAAGCCGAGCCTCCAGTTTTCCTATATACGTAGGTATATATCGCCTACGGACGTGTATACATCAGGTAAAAAAGGATAAAAATACGAGAAAAAAAAAAAAGAAAAACAAGAATTAATACACACAAGTGGGATTTTATTTTTGGGCTTATAAGTCATTTATACCTCCCACCTTTTATCCCCCCTAACTCTCATTGTATATATAGATCTTGCGCACACGCGCTTCTATGCTAATACGTATTATCATTAACGACTTCAATATAGGTACACACATATTTACGGAATTGTCTACGTTTTATTTTTCTTCGCTCTTTCGTTATAACAAAAATTCAAACTTTTATATATTGCAAGCTTCTATCACATACATACTATAACATTCCCACTTCTTCGTTGATCTTGAAGTTTGATAAAGCATATAAGCGTTTCGCAGGCGCTGACAATTACGTAATTTCCTATTCCGGTCTCGAATATTTAGCTGTGAAGTTACGAGCGTTAATAATCATTCCATAAAGACGAAAAGAAACTCTGATGACATTTGTTTAAAAAAAAAAAAAAGTTGAAAAAACAAATATCTTAGGAAAAAAAGAGAAGATGACAAAAGAAGTTAATGATAATATTAAATGAGGTCTATATATAACGATAATGTTGCTTCGTTGCACCAGACACTTGGTATAGTATATATGTATTATAATGATAACGCAAATAAGTTAGGGGTCTTTATACTTATCGCGTGAGAGCTTTATGCGTCTGTAGGGGGCAACGAAAGAGAGAAAATAAAATAAAATATAAAGAAGCCGAAGAAACGGGATCGACAAATCTCGGTCTCCCGCAAGCTTTATCTATGTACCTACATACGCATATGTATATAATCGATCGAGTACATACATACATACACATGTATGTATATAGATCTGGTGTGAAAGAGAAGGGATTGCAAAGTTGTTTTCTCGTCTCGCTCCTTTTCCTCTTTCTCTCACTTACTCACTCTGGGGTCTTTGCTCCCTTACTTATACTCCCTCCCACCCTTCTTCTCTTAAGACCTCTCTTTTTTTTTAATCCACGTGCACAACACAGTTCTCGAGGCCGCGAGTTTCCTTTTACATATATTTAATTACGGAACACACGTCCTTGTGCTTTTATTTCTAATGAAATTTATAGAGAGATGGTTTGTGTATATGACAGCAAACGGAAAATCATCAATATGTGTGAAATACAATAAAAACTTAATTGATTCAATAATAAAATTAATTTATAACAAGAGAAGCCTGCAGTTTTACTTTGCACGCTTATATCCGTTCATATATACCGATCGCGATATCTCTAAAGTTGATATCAGTTTTCAAAGGGGTGGGTGGAGGAGGGAATTAGAGAGGAGGGAGCTTGATTGAACAAAGAGCGATAAATAAATGATTGAGAGAGTAAAAAAAAATACGCAGACACATATAGGTATATAGTGGTTGGTGATAATAACGGAGACTCTGGTATGTATAACAACTCGATTCAGAGAGTCCTATATTAACAATAAATAATTCAGCAAGGCAAACAGGCAAATGCGCGATCATATAATAAATAGTACTCGCTAACGCGCGCTCGCGCTCACGCCTCGTTCAAGGCTATTTAACGCCGATGGAGCAATATTGCTCTGCTACTGCTGCTGTATAGTTATATTGTGTGGTGTGCTGTGTACCTTCCTCTAAACGAATATAAACACATAATAATATGAAGTGCAGTATAATAATTGTCGTCTGCTACATATATAAACTTGGAGTATTAATCATCTGTCTATGACCGGTTAACTGTTCTTATCGTATAATTTCTTGCTTTTAATTTTTCCTTTTTATTGATCTGTCTCGTGAAGGAGGAAGGGATAAAGAGAGAGCTGGTAAATAGCCGGGCACCTTTCGCTGGATTAACTTTCGAAAGTTAAGGTGTTACGTTTAGCGAGATTGAAAACTTACGCAAGGTCATATATGCATTCGTACTTCTATCCGTTATACGATAGATAGATACCAAGCTTGGTGTATTTTTTGATTTATTATAATTGCATTCTTTGATTAGCAATTATGGGGTGAATTATTATGGAATTTTGTGTAACGTTATCTTATGTATAATTGTAAATATTGAGAATTTTATTCTAAAAGTTGGTGATAAATATGTAGAATTGAAATAATACAAAATTGATAGTGATAATGATAAAAAGAAATGAACGCTCACCTTCTTTAACCCAGTTCTTGTCTTCGAGTTCATTTAAAAATTTAGTAGCTACTTGTGCTCGCGTAAGCTGTTCCTCGTAAAGCCCGGTGGAATCTTCTTCGCCGAAGCTTTCGAGACTTGTAGGTTTTTGATCGATATATAGCCATTCCTCATCGATGTTATCTAGAGGTGGCGTTCCACTAGGGGACAATGGCTCCACCTTCCACAACATTGATTCGGGTAGATCGGAAGTCATTATTGATGATGGTATTCCGATCTTGGTGCGGCAAATTGTTCAATAAAATTTGGGGTGATGATAGAGCGACGAAGCTCGTAAAGAGCGCCATGGTGGCACTGAAAATTTGAGAAAAAAACAATTTATTAGATTTTTGATTTTTAAATTAAAAATAAAAAAAAAAATTTTCAAATAATCTCATTGCAATGATCAATTTTTAAAATAAATTATTTAATTTTGATTGTTTGACGTTGTTATTCATAATAATAATAATATAGATACAAGCATAAAGAAGCTTATAAAGTTTACCAAAGCTTAACAAAGTTGACGTTATAAAATGCTGATTATTGATGTTTATCTTACAAAAATAAAACTGCTGATTATTGAAACAAAAACATACAATTTTTTAAACCCATTACCTACTTATCACCACAAGAATAAAAATAAAAAATACTTCAAATCAATTCAAAAATTTTCTTTATCGAAACAAAAATTTAATATAGTAATCACATTTACACTATCATGCACATAAGTACAATTTTATTCTCAAACAATTAAATCTGTTTAATTAGCATTGCTATGCAATTATATAAGTTCAAAGAGAATCATAAGCTTTAACCATATAACCTTAAGCAGATACAGATATCTATATATCTATATTCCCACACTATATATCTAACATAGATTTAAAGTTCCAGCTAAAAAGCTAAACACGCGCGCGTACCGTGTTTTGTCTTTGCGAGAGTAGCTCTTCTTTTCCTTATCTTATCTTTCTCAAATACACACACAGCAAATATTATTTGAAAAACCCGGGCTAGATAGCGTTTTACGCACGGATTTTCTTTCTCTCTCTCTCTTTGAGATAGAAAAAGATAGAGCATACTCCAAGCTGTATGTACATGCTCCGACTCTAAACACCATTTTCAGCTTTTATTTTACAAAAAAACTTTGAAAATCAAGGTGGCCAATAAATTCGGATTACAAACACGAAGCTCCAGAGCATCAAAAAATCATAATCGCGAATAAAATCAATATAAATCGGCATCTGAAGCGACATGATGCAATAATCGGGCGTGACGTCACAAGCCAATAATAATAATGTCGCGTTCTCGCACGCGTGGTGTACTCTTTCTAACACATGTAGAACGTATTATACGTTCATCAACCAGCTGTGGGGTTAAAGGGACTGTGACATATATATATTTACAATTTTAAAACCACGAGTATCACGAAGAATTCACGTCAAGGTGACAACAATGTATAACGATTGTTTAGAAATCAAAGCGCAGCACCACGCGGTGGTGTGTGTGTGTGTGTAGGTGTCATAAAACGAAAACGCTCGTGCTGCTCTGCAGCTGCGGCCGTAAAGTGAGTCACCCAAAATGGCGTCGTTGGTGTGTATATGTGTATATCCATGCACTTGTCTACATTAACTACCGAATACATTCTCCACAAAATATCACTTAAATTTATTTAAAAAATAATATTATTACTCACGTCATTATTATTAGTTGTATTGGCACACTTGCGTGTGCAAGCGCAACTTCACTAATCACTCATCTTGCTCGTTGATGCGACGGAGCTAAAATAGGTGATACTGCTTGTTCGATGTCCATGGAGAGAAAGCGGAGCGAGTGGCGGGCGCGCATCGAAATTCCGGAGCGCGCCGCTACGGGCGCCCCCGCCGCCGCCACCAAACATATTTTCAGAGTCACGTGACTTCACACTCACTTATGCGCGCGGAGTATAAAGAAGCTGCTGCATGCAGCTGCTGCTGATGGCTGTGTATTTGTGTTCTTTTTTTTTAGCAAGCGCGAGGAAACTCGCGCGTGGAAAAAAAAATAATGTGAGGAAGAGACGTCAGTCGGAGAGATAGAGATAGGGTATATAATATAAGGAAGGAGGGATGACCTGGTCAATGATGATAGGATGGATATATTCTCTCTGGTGTGCTTCTTGCAGGGATGGAGAATGATTTTTTGAGGCCCTTTACCTGCTTGTTGCTTATGACTTTAGTCTTATGACTTTGCATTTACAGTTAGCTATTTTTGGATGATGACCGCTACTGTTATAACTTTGAAATGCATGTCGCTTTTCCTTGTTTAAAATCGGAGTAAAATAATGTATTTTATAGATCTTTCTCGATCGTTAGATGATACGTGTTTGGAAAAAAAGGAAAGTTGATTTTAAATGGTTGATTGGAGTTGTTAGGTAATATACTTAGAAAAAAATTGAATATGTTTGCAAAACTTGTCTATGACGTTGAGTTGATGCGAATGGAAATTGATAAAATGTATTATATGGTTTTAGATAAATGTAGTTTTAAGATAATTTAAATTTATTTATTCTTACAATGATTGATAAAAATGACTGGATCTCATAAATTATACAATTTTAATATATACTGCACTCAATTGACAAATTATCTGCGGTTCAGAATTATCATGTTAAATAAATTACAAATTTAATTATAATTGCAGAAATTTTTAATTTTTTTATTATGCTGACCCTTTAAATAAACATACTAAAATGAACAACTATATCATTTACATTAAAACAAGTCCTGTTAATATTTCATATCATAAAACTGTTTTACATTTTAAAGTAGTCACGTGAGAAAACAACAATGAAGAAATAAAAGTTGAAACATGTTAAAAGCAACAATTTTGCAATAAAACTTCTTCAATCAGAATTAATGTCATTTGATATTTATTTTGAAGTTGTTAAATAAAACATAGTTGCTCGATAAATAAATTTATTGAAAGGAGTGCATATAAATTTAAATCAACGACGTTATTTATCTGTAACACCTTATCAAAAATTAAATTCAGTGTTGATAAAAAAATGTATATTTCCTTAAATAAAAAAAAATAATAAAAAATAAAACTACCGCATTAATAATTCTTTTAACAATAAAACGCTTTGCTAACGCCTTGAGAGTAAGATAATGATACATATTTTAATACATCTTTACAACAAAGCTTCATTATCTCATATTATAAGAGGAAAAAAAAGAGGAAAAATAATTTTGAATATTTATTATCGACAATCGACATTCAGACGGTTGTATTGTAAGTATATTTTAATTTTATTTTCGTTTCAGGTCAGAGAACATATCTTCTTAAATTACTCTCCTAAAACACAGTAGTCATACAAAATTTTTATTTTTTATCGATCATATAATATTAAACGATTCACGACTCGCAAGAAGCTTTTTTGATGTACATATACTTTCAATTCGCAGAGCAACTGAAACAATAAAATTTTGTCAGCCAATACTCGAATGAGGTCGACGAATCCGAGGAAATTCACAAAAATATTTGCTCTGATATAGAATTGACGTCATGCTTCGATCGACTGATCCTATGAATTCTTCAATTTGATATTCGATACAAAATGTATATTTTTTATCAAGATCAATATATAACGCTCATATCGTATGCATAAATATTTAATTTTAACGCCGTTCGATTGGATTAGCGAGTATACTTATACATACATGTAACTTATTTTGCTTTAATCTTTAATCAGGTGTGCAGCTCGTTTTTAAATTTACCCCAAAATTTCACAGAGCACGTGCAATTATCGTGCAACAATTTTGAATACGATACTTACATGAAAGAAATAATTAAGATTAAAAATTTTTTATAAAAAAAAAAGAAAATTAAACAAGGAAATAACGAGTATATTGTTGCATATTAGCACCTTGCTGCTTTTAAATACAATAATATACTATTTTATTCGCACTAATCTTGTGCATTAAATGATCGAGAGAAAAAAATTAATCTGCGTAAGACGTAAGTGAGACTAATGAACGTGCGTGTAAACTATTTTTTTTTTTTAATGATTGTAAGAATGCGTAGTTTCTCATGGTTTTCTCATGAATTTTAATGATTCTTGTTCTGTACATATTACAAAAAAAAAATGATTGTTTAATAGATTAATAAATTGAATATTGGACTTTGTCGTATGTGGAACGCTAATGGAATTGTTAACTTGATAGCTGATGAAGGTCGATTTTATCATAAATTTTATTATACAACGAAAGCTTTTTGCCGCATCTTTTGTTTTATAAAACTTTGTAATCGGATCGCGCGATGTATTTTAAAAAGATTTTTATTGCCTGATATACATTAATCCCAATCTGTATTCTAAAATGTTTTTTAATTTTAAAGCAATAATAAAACTTTATTTTTAGCATATTTGTTAAATTAAAATTTAATTAAATCAATTTATTACATCAAAATATGTATTTGTAATTACTATTGTACTAAAATCCTAATGTAATTGAGTACTAATGCAAAAATATAATTATATACTAACTAAAGGTAAAAATAAAAATTTTAATTTTACATATTGCTTAAAAAATTGTTTGATTTCTTTTTAAAACAAAAATTAACTTAAAAATATAATATGATTAAATTTTAAAATAAACATAATCATTTAAAATTTAAATATTTATCCAAATGATTCATACTTCAATTAAACTCTTGAGATCCTCATTTTTTAAATTCTCAACAACAATATAAGCACAAACTAACGGTAGTTCAGTGATAGAATGAAAGTTTTCTGCCGCAAATTTAATAAGATCAACACGTACTCGCAGTCGCCTATGCTGAAACCTGAAGAGTCCCCTCCAATCCTTATATGTATCTACAAAATATTTATCACCTAGGAGCTCTAAGATAGCACTACGCTTGATCCTATCAAAGCTTGAAAAATTCAGCACTAGTTTTTCTTTAAGAAGATCAAAAATTGATAATTGCTTAATGTGATCTGGCAAACTCAACATAAGATTTTCGTTAAGGACATTATGGAAAGTTGATAATGGCACTATTTTCTTAAGACCTAAATCTAACATTATTTGTACTAAATATTCTGCGGAATTATTATGATCGTTTCTTTCGTACATTTTAGCATTTGACTCGTTTAAGTACATATTAACGAGCATCATTTTTATTACGTGCTTTTCAAGTATTTCACTTACCAAAGCATGCGTAGAATATTTATAGGCAGGATGTCCTGCATTATCACAAATGTTGACATCGATACCGATAGCTAATAATATTGACGTTGCATTAAAGTTTGATGAAGAAACTGCTTCATGCAAAGCTGTTCTACCTGTTACATATAAAAAGAAGCATGATTTACTTCAATTATATTAGCAAAATTATTATTTATATATAATAGTGACATAATAAAGTAAAAAACAATTAAAACAGAAAAGTAAGATACACTGCTTTTGATTCAATAAAAATTAAATATACTTACCATTACAATCTCTGTGATCAAGTTCACATCCAGCATTAACCAGAATCTCAAGTATATTTACTTGTTTATTCCACTGTTGTTCAGGAGGTAAAATTCGACAACGTAGATATGAAACGGCTGTGAAAATAGCATTACGATCGTTAGAGTCCTTTGCAGTCACATCAATATCGATTCCTTCTTTTATCAGTTCATGTAATCCATTTTTGGGCTCTTCCCTGCCAGTGTTCAGTATATACTTAAATAACAAGTCAAAGGGCGGTATTGTTAGATTGATTCTGCCTTTGTACTTATCTAAAATCCATTTTAAGCTACTAACATCGTTTCCGTTAAGTTCGAGAAACACTCCAAAGATGCTGTTGCCAAATTCATTAATATAGAAGAAATCAAAATTTGGTGGGCTTCGGCTGAAATGAGTTTGAAATAAATATTAACTTTAAAATTAAAAAAAAAAAAACTAATTTTAAAAATATTTTAAACAATGTTACAATAGTTATTATGCACCAAGGGGCAAAAATGAGCTATTATGCCCGAGAATGAAGGTTACTGAACGAGCGAAGCGACGGCGCGGTAAATCATTCAAGGGAATATGTAGTTATTACAGTTTTGCCTGAGATGCATACGCTATTTTTTTACCGACCAGTAAATAAAAACTTTGCAAAACAAAAAATTTTGCAAAAAAAATTACAAGAAACTTTTTTTTAAAAAAAAAATGTTTAATATATAAATTATTAATAAACAAAATAAATAAATTATTAATCACTGAAATAGTTGTGATTAAATTTTTCTATGAAAATAATTAATTAGAAAAATTATTTAGAAAAATAAAAATTTTACAGAGTGTAATGAGCCACATTAGTCCCTACTTTTAGATAAATAATAAAGCCATTATTTACCAGTCAGGAAAAAAATAATTTATATTAAATCATAAAATTTACATTAAATTCAACTTTGTTTTGCAAATCTGCTATTTTAAGATAGTATAAATATAAGAACCTTAACATGTTATCAATACTAATTTGTGTAAAGGAATATGAAAGTGCTCCAGCAGCATGATGCATTGCAGTTAGACCTTCAATATCTTCAATTGATACATTTGCACCATATTCTAATAATAATAGAAGCAATTCATGATTCTCAGTTATTGCTGCTATATGGAGTGGAGTATAGCCTGCTCCAAAATAACTAGCATAATCAATTTGTATATTTACATCTGCTCCATGCTCTAAGAATTTTTTGACACAAGTCAGATTGTTGAGAAAACAGCAAATATGTAAATGAGAAAAATTATCTTCATTAGCTAGGTTTTTGATAAAAAATTCATTCTTTTTTTGTGTATCTAAAATTTTCCGTTTTAGTAGCCTTGTTTGGTCTAACGGACCTAAAAAAGCTAAAGTAATAAATTTATCAATTATTTTTATAAATTAATTTTTTTCGGCTATTAAAGATATAAATATTTTAAAAATTATGCAATTTATAAAAAAAATAGTTTTAAATGTGTATAATTTGTATCCTTACTATTGTAAAATGTATATTTTTGAAGTAACATAAGAGTCGTCAAGTTATCGGCGTTTTTAAGAGTAAAATCAACTTCATGTTGCAACAATAATTTGGGAATGGTCTGATCCGACAAAAATCTCTTAGCTAAAAGATGATGAGGAGTATCACCTGGATAGATTGGCGAGTCAAAATTAATTTGACTATTAACGTTTTCACCAGCTTTTAATAATTTTTTAATTAGATTTCTATTGTATACAAAGTAAGCAAGATGTAGTCTTGTTATCCCAAAGTCGTCTTTGAAGTCGTCGTTTACATTTTTTATAACTTGATTAATGATTATCCCAGGTATCTCACGTGCTTTTAAATCTTGCAAAGCAAAATGCAATGGGCTTAGCCCGTTTTTATTTTTTATCAAAACATTAGCACCTTTTTTAAGAAGCAAAGTTACAATTTTTGTACATCCAAACTGGATTCCACATTGAACTGCAAAATGTAGAGGAGTATAGCCTTCATATCTTGTTAAAACTTCATTATAAGGGTCTGAAGGAACACATTTTATTTGTTTGTTTATATTTTTAGCAACTTGCAATAGGTGCTTAACAGCTTTTATGTTGCCTGCATAGCAAGCTATATGAAGGTGAGTCAAATTACTTTTAGTTGTATTGTTAATTTTTTGAGCTCTGCGTATTAACAGCAAATTTGCAAGAGTATTTTTTGATCTACAATGCACAAAGCCCAGCTGTGCTGGAGTCAGGCCCTCAGCATTTGGAACACTGATCTCATCACCTATCATTGTATTAGAATATTCAAGTATCACTTTATTTGCTTCAGCAAGAGCAGCAATATGAAGAACTGTCGAACCAGCTTTCAAAATTATATTTTGATACCAAATCTCATCCTGTTGTAAAATCCAATTTGGACTGTATTTTTTTGTAGCGTAAATATGCAATAACAAATTGCAAAAGTTTTTACTTTTTCTTAAATATGCTAAACGCATTAGTGTCATTCCATTAATTTCCCAAAATAATATTTCACTATTTTTTTCCATGCAAATTTTTGGTAAGTCATCATATTCATCAAAATATGTAGAAATCTGTTGTTCCCATGACTGATTTTTAAATACAAAATGTGTGGAACTATACTGTTTCTTTTTATTGCTAATTAACACTGCTAAATGCAAAAGTGTGTAACTAGGCCAAATTGGAGAGTCATGTGGTACACATACTTCAACACCTACTGTAGATACAAATTTTTCAAATGTTTTTTTTGTTTCCATCATTGAAAAAATATCAGCTAAGCTAACATCATTTTTTAATTGGATGAGACCCGCTATATGCATCTTTAAAATACGACTAATTTCAGCTGGCTTGTATCTCTCGGTGCACAAGTCTAAAGCAGTCATACCATAAGCATCTTTCGCTGCCAAATTTGCTCCTTTTCTCAAAAGCAACATAAAAGTCTGTAGGTTACAACGAGCAGCAAAATGTAAGGGTGTATACCCAGGCCACATTGGAGCTTCAAATTTGACTGGCTCATTTATATTTGCCCCTATTTCCAACAATGTTTCAACATAGATTTGGTCTTTTCTTGTGCAACTGGCATGAAGATAAGAGAAATCAAAATCATCAACTAAATTTGTAAGACTTGATTCCATTGCAGTCATTAACATTTCCATAATTTTGTCACTTTTGTTCAAAGTATTAATCTTAAATACAGCTTTCTTAGTATCTGTTACATCTCTTAGAGTATCATTAATTTGCATAATGTAATCCACAAGTAATCGCAATGGAGTGTACTCATTGCCATCTGAAAGATTGATATCTGCACCACAATGCAGAAATTTTTGAACTAATTCTAAATGATTATATCTGACTGCAAAATGCATTGGTGAAAAGCCAGGAAACATTGGTGCATTTATATCAATAGTCTCATTTATGTCCACACCAGCTTCAATGAAATAATTTACTACTTTAATATTACCCACCATACAAGCAATATGCATGTGGGATATATTGTTTTGACATTTGGGATTATTTTTAATATTGAATTCTAAATGCTTATGCAATAATTTGTTTAATATAACATGTAATTTGTTATATTTTATATCTTCTTTCATTCTAATATCCTTCATAATCTCTAATGTTATTCTAATTACAGTGAATTCTGATACTGGCATTTGATAACATATATCAAAATTTTTTATGAGTTCATTCAGATAATTAAATCTATAACAATGTACTATATGTCTAAAATGTTTATTATAAAATTCATCTTTACTGTCTTTAAGAAGCATAACAAATTGTTTATACTTTTTGTAATTATCCATCTAAAAAATAATTATTATAAAATCTACATTATTTACAAAGTCTTTTTGCATTGCTTACATAAATTATTATAAGCGACTAACTATGAACCTAGCAGGACAAAAATTATTAAATGAGAAAACTAATTAAGAAAGCATTTAAATAAGCAAAAATTTTCAAAGTAAAAAATAGGTGGAACTACAAATTCAATATTAGAATATAAATGCTTGTGTTACATTAAATTTAACCTGGGCAAAATCATGATGTTAACTTTTTATTTATCTGGATATACTGAATACTTAATCTAAAAGTAACAAATAACAGAAGCTTATACATACACTGTACAGGTGAGGCAAATAGACAAAGATATGAAATGAGTTCAATTTAAGTCCAACAAATCAATATTCAAATAAAAAACATTTTTAGGTTTTTACAAAACCATCACTGAGATATACCATATACCGCATCTCTTTGTTATGCATGGTTATACGGTTATACGGGTGACGAATGACGATGATGGTTGATATGATTTAGATGAGTCTTCAAACAGTTCGAACTTCGAACATGCTAATTAGGCAACTTCCCGAACAGAAATTCAGTTCAGGCGTAGAATGGGGCCCATTCAGTTTGCCCACGTATCCTGATCCGTCCCCATGATGGGCTTGTAATGGGGGCGAGCG
>JAPYZE010001566.1:0-21448 GCA_030522805.1 Leptomastidea abnormis | reverse complement strand
CTCACGACATTGAAAATAGATATTATTGAATATACATTTTTCACAGATACATTTTATGTGTGTAAAGGTAGATAGTTATCAAATAACTTGCAACTTTTTGCTTTCAAAATTCTAACAACGAAAAAATTTTTTTTTATAATTTATTACTTTAAAAAATAATTTTGTACTGTCTTATTTTCTTAATTTCAAATTATTAATAATAATATTATATTTTATGTAAATTTTTTTAATAAGAACATATTCGGTACTATTTCGTTATTCCTTTCCTCTCCCACTCCTTCCGCTGAGAAAAATATTATGTTTAGGTGTATCGAGGTGATATTGATTATAGTATATTAATTTATATAAACTTTTTATTTTTGAAATATTCAAAAAATATATTTCAATTTTTTTATTAGAAATTAAAAAATTGGTCTTCTAACTTACATTGAAGTGACTAATAACATTGTCTTAGCATGACATTAAAAATACACTTTTATATTTTATGTGTAAAAATAGATCGCTATCGCATAAAGCAGCTTTTTCGTTTACTAAATTCTAAAAAAGAATATTTTTATAAAACTTTTTTAAAAAATGTTAAACAGAATCAAATAAAATTAAAAAATGTGATTTAGTCGGTAATGTAGATTTGCCGACTATTTCAGCCTCTCAATAATAAAAACATATAAATACAATATCATTTCATGAAGCATCAAATGCCGATTTTTACCAGGAAAGATGCGTCAGTCTAAAATTTTGTTTTATATTTCCGGTAAGTTTCAACTACTTAGAGAGAGAGACGACTAGTTATAGTTAATTTCAACTAGTTCGACTTCTCAAATATTAAAAGAAAGTAAATAAATATTTTTATATAGCATCAAAACTGAAGTAGTTTAAAGAGCGGAAAAAAATGCAATGTTAAAGGTAGCTCCTTCTCATAGTAATTATCACGAGGATATAATATTAAGATAAAGAATTGAGTAAAATAATATTGACACAAAAATTACAATTTATTGATTTTATTTATTTCAATCAAATTCAGACACATATTACATGTTTATATTACAATTACTTCATAGTTGACCATCTCATCAGGACTTAAATTTTCCGACGGCGATGAAGGTGTATATTTTTGATGGTAGAAACCATTTGTAATATCAAATGTACCATAATTTTCAAAAGCCAAAAATGACTTTAAACCGAGCTTCTTGCGATTATTGTTATAAAAATTACTGAGTTTACAAGTGTACATGTATCCTGATGTTGCATTATACTGATCTGGAAAATCAATAATAGAAGAATCTATTATATCGCATACACGATACTCTTCAATTTCCTCAGAAGTCACATACGGATTATTGATAACAATGAAGACGATGGCTAGATTAGCAACTTGGTCGACAACAGCTTTGAATAAAATTTTTGGCACTGGTACTTGGGTCTTATTGTGCAGGTAAATCTCCTTACCCTTGAGTTTTAGGACGTCTAAGCCACCTGCCCATACATCAAGAGGACGTCTTTGAACTTGAGACATAAAAGCCGCATAATTTGCTATTTCTTTCCAATGTCCGCCTCTTATCGTTTCCCAGATTGGCAATACATTAGCGAAAAAAAACGTACTGACATGCTCGGTGTTGTATAGGTTTTCATAACCTGTGATCAAACGACCTTTTAATAGACGTTTACGAGGAGCTGAAATAGTAGAAATGATTTTTAGATTTTTATTTTCTTGTCTTTATACTTTTATCCTATAGTCTTTTATATTTCATCATTATTATATTAGCAAGCATATGTCAGCTTATGATTTTTCTAATTTTAAAATACAGCAAATTCGTTGTAATAAATCTTGTTTTATGAAAAATTAATCGAACTAAATATCTGAGAATTAATTTTACATCATTTTAAAATCTTAATTTTTCTTAAAATTGAGAATATTTTCTACATGCTAATGTCCAACATTTAAAATGCTAAAGTATTTTCTTAAGGCGGTAATCGTAAAGCGAATCAATTAGTTCAAAAACTTGCCGATACGTGGCACTGCCACACTATACTTGATAAAAACTAACCTCATCTTTAAATATAAAACAGATTAAACCATACAAACTTACCTGCTTTCGTTGATAAATATTTATTAACGACTGTACGATTTTTCAGTATATTACGAGCTGAATTATAAACACTAGCTGGATTATAAATTTTCGTCATATTCAAATCTTCAAAAAGTTCACCGTGCTTGTAATTATCAGTCACTTTATGAATATTTATCTTTCTCGAAGCGTAAAGAGTAGGCTGAACGATCGTATGTGTCCATATGGTATTGACTTTAATATCATCGTGACAAAGATCTAATGTCGTTATAAAATCATCGTCTAAGATTTCATAACCGATTTTGAAGTACCGACCACATTTGCAATCTCGTCTGTTACGTTCTTCTTCGTGCATGATAGCACCAGGTTTATTTTTGCAACTAAATTTTGATAGATCTACTGTTGTACCATTATAATCGAATTTTTTATTAGATTTACAGAATAAAGATAAAATTTCAGATTCGCCAATTGTTTCGTTATTGTACATTACAATGCCTGGATTGAGGCTATAGCTAGCGCAATAACTTGTTTCTCCAGGACAGTAAATTTGGATACTGTCACCTTCATCTACTTCGATGGTATTATTAATGGTTGGATAAGCATAATCAAATGAACAAAATTCATTATTAAGAAAAGTAATATCCGAACTTCTGCCTTTCAATAGATTAGTCAGATCAATATTGCACGTTTCTGCTGTTATATCTACAGGCATTGGATTAATGTATGGTTATTATAATTTTTTTTTTTCAATATTAATAGAAATTTACTTACAAGATTGAGTGCAGATGATTAAAATTATAAATGCTTGACAAATAAACTTAATCGGCAACATTGTAACTATGAGTGCAAAACTTAACTGTTGTAATTCAAAATTAATTTTTTCGAAGTCAGGTCCAACATTGACGTGGTTACATTTTTTTGCAGTCGTAAAATGATATCTATTATTGTGACATTGAAAATATATTTTATTGCCCATGTACAGTAGATTGCTATCACCACTAACAGCAAGTTTTTTGCTAGCAAAATTTAATAGCAAAAAATATTTTTTTTTAAATAATAAAAAAAATAAAAATTATTAGACAAACAAATTGCGGTCTTTTTGAATTCGGAATAAATGTAATTGATTATTATATGATTTTTATTTTATGAATATGAGTAATAATAGCAAAATAAATTTTTGTACATGAAAAATAAAATACAAACAATTAATACACATAAAAAAATGATAAAAAGGGTATAGGAAATAAAGTAAAAAGAATAAATTAAAAGAATATTATTAGATTTGTTGTAAATATTTATTTACAATATTAATGCTTGAGATTCGATCGTCAAAATTATGTAATGCGTGAAATAACGAGTTTCATATATATTTATAATTATTTAAACTCGATTCAATGCAAATAACAAGTCACTTCAAGCTCGAGAAAAAAAAAATAACAGCACTCTTTTAGCAAGAGCTCGAAACAAAAAAAAAAAAGAGAAAAAATTTATCAACAATCACTTCGACAACAGTATGAAAGATATAACAGTATTTTTTTTTTTTTATAATGACGCGCCAAATCAGCCAGCGCGTTTTGTGCATTCGATCATTATGCATTACGTTAGAGTCCATCACTTCTCATTAATTTTCTCTATTAAAAAAAAATGCCCATTAGTTTAACAATTTAGTTTTCAATCAAAATATATATATTTATTTCTATCCAGCACACATTCTTTATTTTTTTATTTTTGATTTAATCTCATTTTCATTAATCAACATTTTTATTTTCTTCATCTTTCTTTTATCTTTTATTTCAATTATGAATCACTCACTCGTAGTTAAATTTACAAAGATGGAAAAATATTTACGAATCCGGATCACTTTATAAGCACACATTATAACGTTGAAGGCAGAAGTCAAAGGCCGTATTAACTTTTGCCAACACGTTAATAACGCCCGGAAACTTTTTTTTTCTCTAAAAATTGTTTTTTTTTTTCATTTATTATAGTGTACAAAACGTTTAGACTAGAAGATAAGATTACGTTTATTATTTAACAATCGACGAACGATCATCATATTTGCATTATCTCACTCTTTTAATAGTTTGAATAATCCGTCGAACATCGTCATAGTTATTATTACATCTCTGCAAAGTTACTCATCAACAGACAAATAAAAGACGAATTTTGCGCGAGATAATAAATTGAAACGGTATAATACAAAAAAAAAAAAATTAATAAACAATAGTCGTTTCCAGATGTAAGAAAATTATTTTTTCTTCGCCTCTTCTTCAACAGCTTCATTCTGCTTACGGAAACAGTCACCAACAGGGAAAAAGTCCCAACACCTCTGCTGATACATTTTCCACACATAAGTCTCCTGACCCGTGTGTTCTGTGTCTGGTTTATTAATGAGATGCATAAGGAAGAACCTGAAAAAAATTTAATGAATATCAAATAAACGTTCAAAATACATGATAAAAATATTATTATAATTTTTATAATTAATTTACATGTAATTCGCGAGATTGTGTTCTTGTTGAACGTGTGTATCAAATCCATGTGGCACTGCATCGAAATAATCTTTGCCCAAGCCACATATGAAACAATTACTTTCCATGTTTGTTTTGACACTCTCCAATTGATCACGAAGCTCACCAAAAGCATCAATGATCAAACCTGTAATCACATAATTTTTTTTTTTTTTTTTAATATTGTATTATATCTTAAAATTATATTATTTACCATAAAATTACCTTGAATAATAGCTAGCAGGATAACAATTACAAAGAAGAAGAAAGTGATATCGAACATAATACGATAAACTTCATAATCATCACCATCAGGTTCACCAATTTCATCACCAATACCTCCACCTGCTCTTACACCTTTATACAAGTGAAATACGAAACACTAAAAAAAAAAAGAAACAAATTTAATTAAAAAAAATCAAAATCAATAGTAAGTCAATTATTTAAATTATATATTCAATCATTACCGTAAGCATATCATGACACTTTTTATCAACTTCGTCATCCTCTTCTTGAATATAAAATTTACGGAAGAAATTAAAGGCAATTACGGTATATATGTACACGACAATTGTTAAAAGCATCACTGTAAGAACAAGCTGTTTTCCATTGTGTGTTACGGATTGTAAGATTGTACGTAAAGTCTTAAAACCAACTGCTACGTCTAATAGATGTGCAGCGAAAAAGAAGTTGTTGTAATTGCCGAGAATTGAGAATATAAAGTACCATAAACTGTACAGGAAAGCCTAAAAATAAAGCAAAAAGTATATTGAAATATTTATTTTTTAAAAACTATAGTTTCTTTATAGTAGTTCAGAATCAAACTTACATTATCAGTAATCGTAACACCTGCTTTCCACAATTGATATCTCCAATCGATATTCATAATGCTGATAAAATACAACTACTTTAGTAAAAACAAAATCCACTGTAACTGACAAGTAATTGAGAAAAATTTTTACTTACAAATGCATTAAACCAGAACCTTCTTCTTCTTGAATAAACGTAGTCTTTTCCATTCCCACCAAAGCGCTAATCATTTCATAATCATAAGTGTCACTATACTTTTGTCTGACTTTTTTCTTAATAAATTTATCCCAGTAATTTACTGGAAATGTTTTAGCTGATATCGCCAGTTTATCCCAATTAGCTTTGAAATCATAATCACCGGGTTGTTCCACAATGTAGAGACCATCGAATTCTACCGTACGTGCTATTTCTTTTTCTCTTTTAAAAATGGCTAGAGGTACCTGTAATAAATTATTCTTTTTAGCAAAAAATCTATTATATTTTTTTTTTTATTGAATATTACCTTAAGATGATAATATGCCACAAGCATAGCCAATGATATGATAGAGTGTAATGCTGCCATGAACCTCATAATGTAAGCGATGAATATGAAATCCTTAGGTACTTCAACAAACTCTATTGGATCTTCTTCGTCATCACCACCTTCTTCCTCGCCACTACCAAATTCTTTACCAAATCCGTTACCAAAACCAGATCCCAAGTCACCAGATCCATCAGTCATTTCACTTAACAAATCACCTAATGATTCACTACTATCCTCTTCACCCTCTTCATTTAATATTGTGACCTTAAAAAAAAGAGGAAATAGAAGATTATGTAATTTATCTGATCAAACAACTTATCAAATGATGAAATTAAGTTATCTCAAACCTGATAAAACAGGAGCATAAAGTTGATGCAAAAGGCAAGTATCAAAGCAGCATATTTAAGAGTATAAAAATTTCTAGCCAAGAATGAAACAAGTCTATGACTGTATTCTGAGAAATTGATAGAAGATGCAGCTGATGGTTCTGCTGTAGATTCCTGTTTAGCTTCAGCTTCTACAGCTGCCATTGCAGCTTGTTGAACTGCAACAGCTTCAGCAGCTGCAAGTGCTTGTGCTCTAGCTTGTTCTCCTCTGCAATAAAATTATTTGAAACAATTATAGTATACCAAATAGTAATTTTTATAGTTGTTTCAATTTTACATACCCTAACAGGTCAGCTAATGACACAGGTAACTCAGTTTCTCCAGTGGTACCTTCAGCAGGCTTAGCTCCTTCCTCACCAGCTCCTTCTTCAGGAGTACTTTCGCCAGTTTCTTCCATACTAGATTGCGGAGTTGATGCTATAGATTCGTGTGGTGCTAATTTTATCTGACCTTCTTCTTTGGTTATATCCATACCAAATGCTTGTACCTGAAATAATTAATACATATTCGATGTATATTAATTGAAATCAAACCATAAACGAATTACCTGTAGATTAGATTCATCCGGAGTTGGTGGTAAAGCTGGTAAATGTCTTGATGTCCTTATATCGTCTTCCTTGACTTCAATAACAGGTTCTTCAATGATTGGTCCTCTCATGAGACTCAGTAATAGTTTCATAAAGTAACCAAGTACGCAACTAAAACCAAATCCAGAATAATAGAAGGCGTAGAATATCATTTTAACAAAGCCAAGTAAAAGTTCGGGAATAGACATTTGTTGCATTTCGGCAATTTTGCTTTTGATGTTAGCCGGAGAGAACATTGAAAAGAAAAAATATATGCCATCCTTGAATGCCTGTATTTTTCGTCTTATTGGATCTCTTCGTTCTTCATCTTCATCAGTCATGTACGTGTAGGATGATTCTTTTGCTTTACCACCACCTCCACTTTCTTCAACTGCCATAAGGGCACTTGCATGCTGCATCTCAAAGATCGCATCTTCACAGAAATTGATAAAGGTCTCAAGTTTTTCTTTTTCATCAGAATCAACAACTGTGTTATAGAAGTAAGCGCGTTTTGATTCTTTGATCTGCAAATAATAATAATTAAGGTTTTAGTATCAATATTAGGTACCTAAAATCCTAAATTGTAAATACTCAACCTGAGGTTTTTCCCACTGTTCGATATTAGATTCTTTGATTTCGAAATAAACCCGCTCAATACGTTTGTTACTACCAAGAATTTCAATTCTACCTAGGAATTGCTCGAAATAATTAAGTACGGAACCAGCAGTTTCAAGGAAACGTGCTAACCTAGGTTCATTAGGCATGTGTTCTGATAGATTGGTAAGTAACACAGCGAGATTGAAACCTATTTCCTTAGCTGGTTCGTGGAAACGTTCCATAAAAGCTATATAGTTAATTTTACCATCGTGGTTTGTTTCACAGCAGGCAAGTAAGAATTCCATTTCCTCTCTAGGTTGTAAATTATAATATTAAGTTAATATGTATTGGTAATAGAATGTTCTTTTATTAATTCGAATATACTTACTCGCTGTAATTCTTGGTCTGTTCCATTTTTTCTTTGAAATCCTTTGGATAAACCCAGCCATCATCAGCTTCCGCGAATGCAGATGATACTAAACTCTTAAGTTTCAAGAACATATCGAAGTACTTAAGAATTAACTCAACATTACCAGCTGATTCTACCAAAGTGTCCACCATCTGTTTTCCAATAGTACCATTTACAACATTTCCTATATTAAATATCCAAAAATAAATATTAATATCATATAATTCGCATCCTATACATTTTATTAAATTACGAAATCAAACCTTCAAGCATAGACAGCATCATTGTAATCATATCCTTTTGAAGATTAAGTAATTCCTTCAGCAAATCAACCTGACTTGAATGTTTAGACAGTTTATCCTGCATATGCGAAAAGAGAAAAAGAAAACCACCCACAGCATCCCATAATCTCGAATGAGCAAGTGCTTGCTGATTTTGAGCACAGGGACCTTGAATGACCTCGGTTAAGGTATTGAAAACCTGGCTAGCAACACCTATGGCTTTGAAGAAATTGGCTTTTCCAGCAGGATCAATGAGTTCCTTACTCGAGTAGTGCCAATAGAAGTCCATTATGGATTCTTGTAGACGTAATAGGTAATCGACTGTACAGATGACCACGTTTACTGTCGTTGTGTTACCAGCTTGAGTTCTCAAGTAGTTCTGCCAATCTGTAACATTATATCAATTCTTACTAGATCTGACAAAAAGCTGCATTTCAATTGATAATGATCGTTAACAAAGTACAACTATCTTACCCAAATTGTGACCTTCACAGGTCAATTGTATAAACCGAAACAGAGCACATGTAAATTCAGCATCGTGCATGTTTTTCTCACCAGCCGCACCTTCTGAACCCACGCCCAAACCTTCTGCCTTAGTATTTCTTTCAAAAGCATCCAAATCCAAGACACTACAACTATTCATGAGACCAGCAATCGAAGTGAAGAAGCCAACATCCTTCTTTTCTTTCAGATGATTCAACATGCCTCTTTGGATGTCGATGTTACCACCTCGGAGAATAGATATACCAAGTTGTAATGTCTTCATTACCATTTCACTTGGGATACCCTTGCATGCTGATATGTGTAAAAGAACCATCTCTGCCACTCCACGATCGGCTAGACGAGCTTGGTTGAACAGTAATTTTTGTTTCTCGATTTCTTGTTCCTGTTCAAAAATTAAGAAAGGAGTTAGTTTAGGTGTTATTTTATTTAATATATGTGATGATTAAAGTGCAATATTGACTGAAATATAATAAATTATAATTATAACTTAAATAGAATAATAATAGAGGTGCAGATAAATACTTTTATTGATTTTTTACAGTATATGGCTTACCATTAATTTTTGCATTGGTTTCTGATCATTGCGTAAGCATAAAATTAAACAATTATTCATTAAAATTTTTATTTCTTGAATATTGAATTTCGATCAACAATACATTATAAAATTAAATGAATATAAAATTTATTTTTAGCATTTTAAAAAATTTTTAAAATACATCGATATATAAAATTTTTATTTATTAAACATAATGAAATACGTGATGCATAATCTAGCAAAATAATGATCTTGCACTTAAATAATTTATATAATGATTTTTATAATATTTATTATTTTATATTGATGGTGATTGTGTGTTTTTACTTGTACGATGATTATCACGATAAATATAAAAAGAAATTGAACTACATAAATGATAAAACTACCTACGATTTAACAAATAAAATTTAAAATTTAAGCAAAAGGTTTTGTTGTGTAAAAACTGTGCTCACCATTGCTAGTTTGTGCGACGGATACAAAGAAAACTATTAAAGTTCAAACAAAAAATAATGTTTTTAATCCGTCAGTATTAAAAACATTGTACGTATATAAATCGATTGATTTTTTAAGTGTTAATTTTCTTCTTTTTTTTTTACGTTTTTCTTAACATTCACAAGTTACTCTATAAACATTCACAATATATTTTGTGTATCATTAATTTTACAAATCAATTACTATGACAATATTCAATATACTAATGCCTGTTTATTAGACAAAAAAAAATAAAAACATATTACCATGTAGATCAGGCAGATCATTCACAATAACCAATATAATTATACACAAAAATTAAAAAAAAAATTTGTTTACAAAAAAATTATTAAAAAAAAACTTAATCTTACGTGAATAGACGCGCCACCTTCCTCTTCTCCACCACCACCTTCATCTTCTCCTTCCTCTTCTTCTTCACCACAGCTCTTCGATATGATTTGAGCATAACTCATGTAAAGTGGATCCTCTTGCAAAGCACCTGAACGTTCTGTCATTGCACCACGACAGAATGTTGTTACCAATTGCGTCAAAGGATCAGATTTACCTTCGTCTTCGACCTTGTCCATTTTTTTAGATTCGGCGTCTTCAAATGTTTGCTGTAACGATAAATTAATATAAATTTTTTTTTTTGAAATTTTTTTTTAAGGCAGTAAGTGAAATGACGTACGTACCGTTAGATCTTCGATCATTACTTCTTGACCGACGTTTTCGTCTTGCAACCACATTTCATAGTATGTTCTTAAGAATATATTAATAGCCCGATGCCTGTCAAATAAATTAATTAAAAAAATTTTTTTTTAATTAATACACCTATTTATAAATTTTAAAAAATTAAACAACTTTTTAATCTTTTCTACTTCTTTAATACATTAAACAAAATTTTTTAATTTATAAACTGCGTTAAACTAATGAACAAATTATAACTTAATTGTTAATTATACAAACAATTTATTACTTCCCAACAAATTCAACTTTAAAGCAAAAGCTTAGGATCAAAGCTATATCTATGTTTAGTTATGTATTACCTCCTAAGTTTGTAGAGAGGCTCGCTACGCAAACATGCAATAGCCGCTCGTTTTCTAGCAGCGCACAGTACTCGATTCCATCCGCTGCAAGACGGTGGTGGCTTCGTTGCCTTAATGACGTGCATGTATTAGAGGGGGTAAGTTTTGTTAGAATTTTATTGAGGTATTTTCTTTTAGCTAAGAAAGCTGTTAGTAAGAATTATTTTATTTTTTTTAATTTTTATTGATTTTATTTTTAAATTCGTCTTTTTTTTAAATTTAGAATACATAAATATATCGATTGTACTGGTTAATATTTTAAACTTTTGTTTTATTACGATTAAATCACACACAAATCCATGCACACACACAAACACAAATACACGATGATAAAAAGCAAAATTCAATCACACTGTAAATAATAAAATAAAAAATTTATCCAATATTAAATGATGTTAGTAAATGCAAGCTAAAATCATAAAAAAACGAACAGTGTTTTATGCATATGAGTATGAAAAAAAAAAGAATTCAAAACAAACAAAACAAAATATACCTGGGCAAGGAATGAAGGGAAGTTTGACGGAAGCAAGCAATGACAGCTCGCTTCCTTTGTATCGATACCACCGAACGATAGCTACTTTTGCTTTGTTGTTGCGGATGATCTATCTACTCGATTAATGAACAAATAAATAATATATAGCGCTTGATTATGAATATGATTATGATTTTAAAAAAATAAACAATGATATTTGATGTTTTATATAAATAACAAAATATATTCATATGAAACAATTCTAAAGTTTCAAATTCATGAAACATCAAATTTTTCAACAGTCTTACAATTTTACCTCATACTAATTTTTAATATTAAAAAAAGACTTACCATATGCAATCCATAAAGTACTTTCGCCATATCGGTAATCCTTGAGACAACATCATCAACCTGTGGTGCTTTAACAGATTCAACAATTTCCTTCTGTTGACCCAATTTAGAATAAAGATAATGTTGCCAGGACATTTCATCTGCAGGATCAATTTTATCAGGTAATGTTAATTGAGTTTTTGCAAATTCAACAATTTCCTGTTCTGGCATTTTTTTAAGAAATCGATCTTTGCAATGCTGTACGAGTTCCTGTTCTCGACCAGCAAATAAATTTAAACCAACAGGAAGTAATCGTTTGAGACAAGCTACCATTAGAGATGCTTGAACTTCTTTATCTTTATCACGTTTTTTATCTCTGTGCTTTTTCTTTTTCTGATCAAAGATTAAAAAAACATTAATAATTAAACTTTAAAATTTACATCAACACATAAAAAATGAATAAAATTTAATACCTTTCCTCCACCAGCTGGCGCAGCACCTTCAGTAACAGCAGCAGGTCTCCTCGTAGCAGTAGGCATAATAAGTACCATATTATCAATCTCATTAGCTGATATAAAATTCTGTTCTTCTTTCAAAAAATACTGTGACTTCGACCATATGTTAAATATCGCAGCAACATGATTGTAAAGATCCTCAGCTTCAGGTATGTTATTTCTCAACCAATGATTTCTTTGCAAATCAACGTATTTTATAAGTAATGGATAAAATGAATATATGTCACGTACGAGTAATTGCCAGTCTTCTTGAATTTGTGCCTCAACTTGGGATGTATCATCAGTTGATGATTTGATAAAACCACGCATTGATTCTTCTTTATGAAACATGTTGTCTGTTCGTTTTCTAACACGTTCAGCTAATGGTAAGAATGGATCTTTTAATAATTCCTCTGACGAGTTAATGATTATTTGTTGTGTGTAAGCTGCTATTCTTGTCATCCATGGCGCATTTTCATTGCCGATGTTCTTTTTTATCAGTTTTAATACGTTTTTCAACAACTGATTCATATGGTCACTTGTTACCATACTTATGTATGTACCTGGTAAATAAATAACGTTATTAAGTATGTAAGTTATGATAAATTAATGTTATATTTGGATAAGATTTAATTTTTTACCTTCCGTAGGATTAACATTATCAGGTCCTTGAGCCCACCAAAATGGTAAATACGAACAAAGAAGTGGTAATATAACATCAACAACATGTGGTGCATCAATATAAGTCTTTTCAGATTCAACAAATTGATCAACTTCAGATAAAATAGTTTCAAGTGTTGGCATACTCGATTCCATACGTGTCATTATATCTTGAGCTTCCAACGAATGATCAGCAATACGATTGAGAAGGGAATAAGGATTGTGCTTGTTAAGATGTGGTTCGAGAAAAGCTACGGGAAAACAACTTGAAAATGCACCAAGACATGATCCAAGATTTGGTTTATTACGTTCAATTTCGGTTTTTAAATATTTGCGATCGTGAGTTAATGTTGAATCAACACCTAATGTGTATAACGATGCTAACATTTTGTATGCTGCTACTTGTATTTCGTCCACTAAAAATTGAAGAAATAACGTTTTAATGTTTGGTTGATATTAATTAAGAGATCAAAAAAAAGTAATTGAGATTGACTTACATAAAAGATCACTTCCATATTCGCAAGCAGCTAAATGATCAAACATTGCAGTTAATATTGGCAATACAACGCTATTAATATAAGTCAATGAAGTTGAAGTTTTCAAATGTGTCCCTCTCAAATGACTGTATTTACCCTCTTGAAGATTCAAAATTGTATGACCAAGATCATCAGCTGTATTATTAAAAAACGTCAACATCGAAGTTCTTATGAATTCCGGACAATTTTTAACCAATGATTTAGCATCGATACCCTTAACCAATACTTGCAAACAACGTACTGTTATTCTAACATCAGCACCAAATGCAGCTAATCTAGATCTCAATAGATTAGCCAATTTACAAAATAATGAAGCTACCATTTCTTTTTCTTTAAGTGAAGCTGCTCCTACGTTATTTGTAGCTGTGGCTACTGCTATAAAATAATTTCTGTGTGTACTAAAATATTTTTCCATTAAAGGAAGAACAACTTTACTGAAAAATTTAATATCTCTAGTTGATGTTTTAAAACTGTTTCTACGACTGAATGTATCGGATGGTTTTAATAGCTTCATGTTGATCGTTGCTTTGTCAAGATAGGCTATTAATTTTTCTAATAATGAGTAAGCAAAACGTAATTCAATTGCTGCACCAACACCAGATACTTCAGTTTCACCACCACGATTTGGTTTGTGTAATTTGTAGCCTTGATACTGAAGATATTTTAAAAATTCTTGTGATCTCTCACGGTCTTTTCTTTTTTCTTTGTCTGTTAGAAGATCGTATGGTACTAGTTGAGGATGAATTCCACCTCCTTTAAACAAATATCATTTGTTACCATTTGAAATTTTTTTTATAATATTTTATTATTAACAATACGAATAATTTCTTTTTTTTCTTACCAACTGTTATCAATTCTTCTTTCTTCTTTTTAGCCCATATATCATGCGCATTATCAGACAATCTTTCAGCCATATTTTGCATTTCTCTACTCAATGTCAAATTAGTCATATCAACTGGATGTGGATTGTAATCAAAAGCATTTGTCGAATCACCCTAAAATAATTTTAATTTATTTGAAAATTAACAATAATTTACTTTCACACATATACCCATTTAATTTCAAATAAACTATACTTACTTGACTTTTAGATGATCTACGTAACGAATTGCGACTAGTTGTAGCAACATCAATTTCAGCATGTTCAACACTCCAACCAATTGCCAATAAAGCTTTTAAACTTTCTCTTACTGGTTCTTTATAACGTTCTCTCTCATAATCATTTAACATTGTATAAGGTTTTAATCTCGGATGTGTTTTATTATTAACGTCTGACCATTGATCTCCGTAAGTCCAACCGTTCTCCAATTTACGACTTGCCCAAGCATCGTGATAATGTTCGGAAAACTTTTGTACTATTTGATTTAGATCGTTGTTAAGAACGACACTGAAAAAATTATTGATTATTATCATTTTGACTGTTTATTAGAAAAAAAAATAAATTATTGACAATTAATTAATAATATCTCACTTGGAAGTGTTTATAGGCTGAGGATTGTATGGTCCATCAGGTGATTGCGTAGATGCTGATTTACTACCGTACCACTCGTCATCGTAATTTTTCGACAAAGTGTAATCTGGTGGTAAGGCACAACCGATAGCTGTTAAACAAGGCAGAGCTTTACCGAATAATTCGGGATCATAATCCATTTTTGACAGAGAGTCAAATATATTGCTGAAAAGGACCATTGTTAGACGTTTTTCTTCATCACTTGACGATCCGTAAAGACTTTGACTTCCCGATGAACCGTAATATTTTCCACAACGATCGTAATGTAATGTCAGTAACTGTTAAAATTAATTTTTTTGTTACATCTATTTGTTCATTTTAAAAAAATTATTTTTATTTTAATTGAGTTACCCTTAGTGCAACAGTCGTGTATTCAGATAATTTGGAAACATCAACAGTAAGCTTACGAAGAAGTTTCAATAACATACTCGGTTGCATTTGACTGAAATAATACAAATTTTTTGTTATGTCAATTTATTAATAATTGATCACTAATCATTAATTTTTTTTTTCAATTACCTAGTCAAAGCAACCAAAAAATCAGAAACAGCTTCACGTTGACCTTTCGTAAGCATACGATTTTTGCTAAGACGATAAACCGTATGTAAAGTAGCGTCTAATAAACTAGCATAATTGTCTGCCTCGCTATAGAATTTTGAATGTTTAATAAGTAGAGGTAAGATACTGTTGCCAATATAACGATTCATAGCAAGTGCCATATCAGATTCGTAACCATCGTTCTATTTAGACAAAAAAATTAGCATATATAATTTCAGCTATTACGATAAAAAAAATTTAATTATGTAAAAATATAATTATGTTTACCCTATCAAGCATCGTAGCAGCTCTTAAATCAGGTAGAAAAGCTTCCTCCAATAATTTGAAAAATAATTCCTGGGTTTCTATGCCGTAAACACGTTCTAAAAATAATACGATACTCTGTTTGTGACCAGGTATTAAACCAGATGGTGTGTCACTTTTTGGTCTTGGTTCGCCAGCAGCTGGATTGAGTAGAGTAAAACGAAGAGATAGGACACCTTGAAGATCATCCAGTGGTACTAGAGATCTCAAAATTGCTCTCGCACGCAAGGATTCGTTCTTTCCTTTGTTTTTTAAAACAAAATACAATTTCAATAATTATGGATCGTAAATAATTTAATTTAGTTAGCTAATAATATTTGACAAGGTTTACCTTGTTCGATAACAGACGAATCAGGAGCACATCTACCAAGTAGATCCACTAACGTACAATAAAAATTTAGTATAGCAGCTCCAGTGTCAATGTAATCTTCATCATCATCAGATTCAGGAAGTGGATGTTCAAATTGTTCGATGTCACCGTTACCATCGTCGTTTAACTGTTTACAGTTCTATATTTGTAACTTGGTTGATTAGAAATATTAGACACACCCATGCTTATGGTTACGTGTTGATGTTATTGATATTGTGAGATATGAAATAGTTTGAGATAATTGGGAGAAAAATTATAAAAATTAAAATTGTTAAATTGTTATGATAACAAATGATGCATAAGTTTAGTTTTTGAAAAATTAT
Source organism: Leptomastidea abnormis (assembly GCA_030522805.1). Taxonomy (NCBI): domain Eukaryota; kingdom Metazoa; phylum Arthropoda; class Insecta; order Hymenoptera; family Encyrtidae; genus Leptomastidea; species Leptomastidea abnormis. The sequence continues at coordinate 5,146 of JAPYZE010001566.1, read as the reverse complement.
GGAGAGTAATTTTAATTGAACATTGAGAAAAACAAATTGTTATTAAAAAAAAATATTTTAAACAAACATTGTACACTGAAAGAAATTGTAATTCACCTTTCTTCGATCAGCAATCTTCTCCGACATCTTATTAGCTTTGATAATAGCTTGAAGCAAACCTTCACCTTCACCTCTAAGTGCAGGTCCAAGACATTCTGGTCTACGAATCAAAAGCCTAATAACTAGATTTGCATTTTCTTCAACACTTTCACCTGAACATAAGATCCAATTTTAAAACCCATAATTTTCATAATCAATTATCTTTAGCAAAAAAAATTTTTAACAAAACCTTACCATTAACCCAAACGCAAAACCTCAAAAAATCTAAATAACGTTCACCCTCAACAGGATCCCATCCAAGATCAGGATATCCCTTCTCAACCAATTCTGAATTTGATTGTAATCCACATCTCGACAGATAAACCGCAATCTTCTCTAAATAATGTTCTCTCAAAGCAAGTGCTAGTTCTGTATTTTCCATCAATGACGAATAAGCAACATCCAAAGGTGTCGATCCTCTCAATGAAGGCCTTGACAATAGAATATTACTGTTCTCCAATAGAAAATCAAAATGATCGAACATAGCTTTTTGATTTTGTCTTGAAGTCCTACAAAAGTAGCATAAGAATCTGCAACAAGCAACAACCATCTCATGGGAGGTATCCTTTTCCTTGACTGATGTTTCACCACCTTCAGTTATCTGAGCTTGAGCTTGCACATCTGACTGAGCTTGCGCTCTTCTACCCAATGTATTTATCATGATTGCCATGACGTTTTCGTGTATGCGTAATACACGTATGAGATCGGGATGCTGGAAGAAAGTATGATTGTTAACTAATTTCCAAAGACGTTCTCTGACTAGTTCTTCTTCTTCTTGGGACATCTGTACTGGAAGTAAAGCTCGGATTTGACTTAGACCTATCCACATCTCGGCTACGTCTTCTTTTGTTTTATTGTTCGTTACGTAAGTTTTTTCTAATGCTCTTATTAACTCGCCTACTGTATCGTATTGACGAACGAGTAGACTGAACATTTCGCGTACCAGTTTTGGTGTTTCTATTTGAGCTTCTTCAGCCCAACTTACGATTGTTGATATCAATACTTTTCTGAATATTTCTGTTAAAAAAATTAAGTTATCGTTAAAATTGAAATACTTTAATAATGATTCTTCTAAAAATAATTTTGTAATTACGTACCTTCAGGAGTTTTCTTTTCAGGTTCAGGTTCAGGTTTAGGATCTTCCTCTAGCTCCTTCACGTGATGTATAAAATTTAAAAGTTTCTTAATCGTTCCAGGCTGTTCAATTTCACCTTCACCTTCACCAATAGCATCTTCAGCCTCTTGCAATGCATGTAAACTCACATAAGACATCAAATTCGAATGAAAACCATTCATATTAACAATTAAATCTTCTCCACAAGGCATATTATCAGGATCGTCTTCTTCTATATTCTTAAAACTTAATATGGCATTCATTTGTTCACGTGGTGGACAACGAAATTCACGTGTTTTCTTGGCAGCTACAGCTGATGGCAAATCAGATTGTTTGATTTCGATGTAACGACGTAACTGATCTGCTTGAAGTTCACCGATGAAATCGTGACTGAAGGCTATTATTGATTCTACTCTGTGACGAAGTTGGATGTCGTTCAGATGGTGCAGAAGATAACACATTTGAAGTTTTGCTCCTTCTGCCATTTTCATGTGTAACAGACCTTTCCTGTGCTCATCTTTACCCTCTACAAAATTATACATGAGTTTGTAATGTTTCGTATTAGAAATGGTGTTAATGTTAATTAAAGACCTTTGTCAAACGTAGGATCCCAAGTTTCCGGATGAATCATAATGAGTAATTTTTCGATGTCTTCATTTTTCAGCATACCTACTAGAAATAATCTATCCACCAGCTTAATCAGTGGCCTGAAAACATTAATTTTCAAATAAAATAAAAAATTACTTGCTAAAAATACTGACAATTAAACAAAATTAATAAATAGCTTACAAAAATAGATTTTCATTACTACCACCAATGGGATCTCTGTTATGAACCTGATTAATCTCAACAGCTTCAGCTAAAGCTTGCATTATGTAATCCCTTACGACACTCAATGGAAAATATGGACTGTACAAGCTTCTTATATTCTCGATCGTTTGATTTTCACTAGAAGGAATTATCCTTGATCGGCATCTTTGATTAGTGGAAAGGGGTTTCTGATCTACTTTTGGAATTTAAAATATATTTTTTTTAAAACTTACCTGATGTCTGTCATTTTCATTTGTGGTCTTACAGATTCTGTTTCGAGATACCTTAAACTGTGTCGCATTTCTTCGTTTTCGTATAGTGTTCTTAATTCTTGACCTGTGTGTTTGAAATATTGGTAATAATGTAAAAAAGTACTATGTTTTTGTATTATATGTGAGTGTTTCACTTTGTAAATAAAGAAAATTGAGTCAGTTGATTTTTATGCAAAAAAGTAAGTTTTAAAAAAAAATTGAATTGTCGATTGTTTTTTTTAAAAATTAGCATGGCAATTTTATTGAAGAAAATGTATAACTGAAAAACATGCAATTTAGATTAGATTAAAATTAATTAAATTTTATCCTCGCTAAGCGCATAGTTATTTCTGTAAAGAAAAGCATAATATTTTACATTTAATTTTAAAATATTGAAATTATAATTAAAATAGCTGCAACTGAATATATTAAAAATTGAAAAATAGCCATAAAATATTTTTTGCCTGACATCAAATAAACTATCTACAGTGATTTCTTAATTTTAATAAGCATTATTAAAAAAATCATATTTATAAAAAATTATAATAATTCAATTACCTAATGGAATGATAAATTCATTTTTACAAACTTCCATCGTAGTAGCATGAGATTCCAAATGTAAAGCAATGAGTAAATCATAAAATCCTTGTCTCAATGGTCCCGACATATATTCAGCTCTAATTGCATAAAGCAATTGTTTTTGATCGACATGTAAACAAAGTGCATGTGCAGCTCTGTAATTAGACTGATAACAAAGTGCCGCGTACAACGTCAAGGTATGCGAGTGGAAGCTAAAAATACCAAATTTACAATTAAAAATCAATCGAATTAAATAAAGTATGTTAAATAAAAATTATTAGCATACCTTAGCATCTTATCCATTTCTATAAGTTCAAGTATATCGATACAACGATCTTCTTCAGGTATGTGTAACGCAAGCATAGAGACAGCATCTTCGCACAACATCGACCATCCTCTGATATCTGACAATTTAAGTGCGTGAACCTGAAGTGACTGATTAGGTACTCTAGCCCATTGATGAGGTTTAAGACATTGGACTTTGAGTCTAGGTGGAAATTGTGGTATCACATGACGTTCGGATATTTGGAGAACAGCAGCTGATAAAGGTAAGGTAGTTGAGGTACGTCCTAGTTCGATTTGTAGGATCTCTTTGCTGGTAGCCTCGACGAAAATGGCAGGAAATAGTTTGGTGTCTGGTTCCATACGGAATTTATGGGATGTTTCTTTACCTTCGCAGGTAAAGGATACCAAACCGGTTGCTGTATCGACGAAACATCCTACAAACATACCCTGAGATGCTCCTTTACCTGATGCGTCTTGGGTTACTTCGTTGTATAATTCATCTGCTCTGACCATGTAGCAACTTTGACGATCGACCCTGGGATTAAATAAATTTTTTTTTAAAATTCAAAGGATTTTAAGATTTTTAGAAAAGATTTGGTGAAGGAGACCTACTGTTCGATCGGCCGATCGTAATCATCGGTTATAACAACCGATACCTTACGATTTTTTGATAGATTAAAATCCTTGGCGTGTAAATGATATTGAGATGTTACCCAACCTACGTAAACGTGTGTAGGATCCTGACCAGGAAATATTCTTACACCATAGAAATATTCGTTCATGAGTTTGAGACAGTCAGTGTCGAAAATTTCGTTACCGATCGCTTCGATTCCACTACCGGATAATACTGACATTGCTTTAGGTGCGTTTCTTTCCGGTATTTGTGGTGGTACAACTTTTAAATCGGTCTAAAATTTAAATTGATTGTTAGGATAATTTTTTTTTAGATATTTTGAATTATACTTACAGTTGAGACACGAATAGTTGGTGATCTACCAATTCCAGTTTTACTAATTGGTGCAGGTTTTGCTATTCTTTCTGTTTCACTGCGTGATGGTGGTTCTGGTGTTTTAGCTTTGGCATCTGGTGATTTAACTTTACGTGAGAAAAATCTGAAAATTTAAAATTTGATATTGTGTGAATAATAAAATTATGTATAGAATTTATTATCTTTGATAATAAAAAATTAAAAATGTCTTAATTTTGCTTTAAAGTAATGAGAAATGTAAATTGTTTTTTTTTTTTTTTGAGGGATAAAATAAGAAAACCAAATTTTTACAAAAACAGTGTAAAGCCAACATATTTTGTTTTAAAATTATAATGGTTTTTGTGCATATTTGTATGCTATTTATTTTATGTAAAAGGTATCAAAGAGTCGACAAATAACTTTTGAACAAGTAGAAATAAATATTTAAAATTCGTTTAATCATAAATAATTTATATTATATTCAAAAGTTATTTTAGGTACTGTACGATGACTACTATGACAGATATAATACAAAATCATAAAAAGCAGTGAACAATAAATTTGTGATGAATTTAAAATCCAATCCAATTGAATCAAATCCTAAAATAATAATAATAATATGATATTTGTATATTAAAACATTTTGTTGCAACGATTTCCACATAACTGCTTTATCAGACGTCACATATCTTCACATACGGACGTATTGTTGATACGTAAAAAATAAAAGATGAAATAAAAAGTAATCTTGGATAAGCATAATGACAAGTTTTTTTTTATATCATCATTCTCAGAATCGACAATGAGTCAAAATTTCTGAAACGGGCCACTAAAAATGCTTTAGTAAAATTTTAAACATGTCTTTGCAGAATTTTGAAGGTCTATATGTGAATAACCCAATAACCCAAAATATTATTGTAAAATTTTATATAGGGAAAAAGTTATAAACAAATTAATTTTGCACCTACTTTTTTTTCAAATTGATATATTTTTGTAAATATT